>VDFB02356544.1:98383-226103 GCA_007258455.2 Sequoia sempervirens | reverse complement strand
TGATGTTTGAATCACCACATAAGGTGGAGGATATAGATCAAGATTTATTCCTGAAGCAAGATGTAAATATCTTCCCCCGGTGTCTAGCAATGTATGGAATGTTATGGATGGATGCTTGTATAGGTGTGTGAACAGATGGATATGGTAAGCACACAAAGGATGCCAAGGATTATTTTGCGATAAGATAAGATGTTTGAACAAATGATGCTCATTTGGATAATGTTTCATGGCTCAGATAATATTGGATAGGATAGGATCAATGAAAATGACCCATGTCAATATGTTTACCATAAGTAAGTGTAAAGAGTGCCCTAGACTTTCATCAAGATCAAGATAACTAAGACTATGGATGCAAATATATGAACATGGATTGGATAGATGATTCATGGGTGAATGGATTTATTATGGATAATATGGATAGAATGTTAGATTTATTATGGATGGAATGAGATGCTTTCATTTGAACTAGTGTACGTAGATGCTTGATTCCACACATGATGCCTGTTTTCTAGGTTTTCATCATAGTCTTCCCAAAGCACCACCATAGTGGTTTTCACTAGAGGAAGATTGTTTTATCCTTTTTCTTTTCTTTTTTGGATTTAAATTTTATTTTTATTTTTTTTATTTTCCTGAAAGATTCATGCTGACCCACCTAGTGGTGTCAATGTAGATGCTTCTTTCATAACGAGCCATTGATATCCTTCCTAAAGAAGTTGCTTTGCTAAGATACGTGCACTTGAATGCAACTTTTGGGATTCCTCGTTTGCTTTGTTGATATCGGAGTTAAGTTTGTCTTTGTGTGCACATTGCAATAGAGTGCCTTCGGAATCCTTATGATGAAGGGTTGTTTCCAATACATGGTCAATTTGAGAATTGGATATCATGCATGGAGGCATGAGTGTAGTGTGTTTAGGGATAAGAGATGGATTGGTTGACAGTTTGGAACCTTTGACTCTCCAAACTTGGGAAGATGAGCAATGATGGGTGGATACAAAAGTGTGCATGGAATTAGGACCAGCTACTCAATATACTTTGTACGTTGCTTGAAAAGCATGCTTTTACTTTTGTAGACATCCTTGATGGATACTTTTCCCTCTTTTATTTTTCCCCATAGTTTCTTTGACTAATGGAGTTTGATAGGGATATTCTTTCTTTGCATATTTTGGTATCCATGTGTATTTGATTTGTCCATTATGTTTCTCAGCTTCTTTTGATTTGATAGCATTCTTTGTACTTTGATTCAAATATTTCTTTTGACGTTGGTCCCAATTCATGGATGGGGTGATGGGTGGATGAAGATTCATGATGTGGCTGGTTGTAGTATTGACATCGGTTTCATCAAAAGGATTCTTCGTGCTTCCTATGTTGATGTTTTCTTGAGATGAAGTTGCCCCCAGTATTATGGAAGTAGTACCTTCATGCTTTGATTCTTTTTTTTTTGAGAGCTCCTATTTATAATGCATTCTCTAGTAATTGACCATTGCAGATGATGTTATTTCAATTGGATGCTCTGCTGACTCCTAAATATCTTGTTTTGTCTGACTTGATTCCTTGAGTGGATAATGTTGGATATCTTCATACATGATGTGTTCAGTCTAGATTTTGGATATATATGATCCTAATGTTGGCAACTCTATTTGACTGTATGAATAAATAACCTATTGTTTTTGTGTAACAATGCCAGGAATAAAGGGATCCTATTCTAAATAAAGATTATCTATGTTTCCATCCATGGAAAGCATCTCATGGGTAGATGGAGGATTATGTGCATCCTTCATAGATAGGAGAGTATCCATTATATCATTGTAGTATCTTGGAGATACAAATTCTTGATTTTGAATGATTTTGAAGTTGTTTTTGACATGCTTTGGATCAAGTTCTCAACTTGGGTCAATTTCAAAGGATGGATTGTTTACAAAGGGTTCTTGGATGTCATCATTAGACATGGTAAGTGGTTCAATATCCTCAAATGTTGATTCCAGGGTTCCTTTAGTATCTGTAACTATGAGGTCAAAGGAGGTCAACATGTCTTGGAAAGGACAACTGCTAGACTTTGGTGAAAGATGTTGATCATGCTTTGGAATGAATTCTTGAGATATGTCCTCTCACTCATAAGGTGATGTAGAGACATTTTCAACATGATCATAGGTCAACGGATTGGGCATTTTGTCAATAGGATCAAATAATCCTAACACTCCTTGAAATAGATGACTAAAAAGTGGCTCTTGATGTATGGTGAGTTGATCGTCGGGTGGGGTAAAACCATCTTCAATATGCTCCTTAATTGAGAGATCTTGAACATTGTTTTCAACAATTATGGCAAAGAAATTGTGAATGTCTTCAACCATAGAGTCAAGTGATGTTGACATTTCTTAAATTGGATCATTTTCAAGTATTGTTGGTGGATTTTGATCATGATTGAAAAGTGACTCTTCACCTATGTTGATTTGATCTTCAGATGAGATAGAAACATCTTCAATGTGCTCTTCGATGGATAGATCTTGATCATTTTCCCCAATAGTTATCATTTTTTGTGTTTGTGCTTGGGTTGGTTGGGTAGCTTGAGAGGCTTGTTGCACTTGTTGAGCTTGTGTTCCTTGTTGTGTGGATAGATATTGTTGGATGGCATTTTGGTAGGCTTGGTGAGCTTTTAGCACAATGTTATATTGTCTTGCTACATTTAGTATTGGTGGTAGTGGTGGCAAATTCAGAATTGTGTTGGATGTAGTGATGCATGGTTGAGATATGCTTGGAGCGATCATGGTAGTGAGGGGTTGAGATGTGATGGGCATGATAGTGGTGTTTGGAATAATCAAAGTGATAGGGATGGTTGGAATGACTAAGGTGATAGGTCCTTGGGAGACCATATTTTGATTTTTTAGGATTGATGTTCTCAATTGATTAGATATGATTTGTTGGTGTGATGTCGATCATATATTCAAAGGATTTGATGTGATGGATTGATTGGTGTTAGTTGGATTGATTGGGATGGAGTGATTGGTGCTAGGTAAAGGGGGAATCCCTAAACCAAGTAATGATGTTGATATGGGTAATGGTGGTGGAGATGGCTCTTGGCGCAATGACTCAACTATTTTGGTAAGTGTAGCAATTTGATCTCGCCAAATTTGATCTTGATTTCGATCTTGACTCCCTTGATATAGTTGACTTGGTTTTTGTTCAAGAAAATTTGGGATGCATACTTGTGTTTTTTGAATGAGATCATGGAATAATTGATTTTGGGCAATGTTTTGATTTGGGATGATGTTCCAATTTGGTATGATAGGTTGAAATTGAACATTGTTGGTGTTGGGAATCACATTGCCTTGATTTAGGTAACTTTGATTTTACATGGTGTTACCTTGACTTGGATTAATACATGGAGTTGTTAACATCTTGTTTTGATTTTGAACAAAATTTATATTATTCACAAACATATTTATCCCAAAGTTTTCTGGATTCATGTTTTGTAAAGCTGTACTTGGTACATTCACATTTGGCATGTTGGGATTTGAAGAGATGAACATTGTTCATTTTAAGGCTCATGCATTGATTGTTTAGTTGATAGATTTTTAGGTTTGGACTTTGATCTACCATCAAGAAAGGTGTTCCAATATTTTTACTAGGCATACTCATATTTGTTGTACCATTGACATTTGCAGGAGATAATGATCCCATGTATGAATTGTAAAAATGTGAGTGTTGATAATCAGTCGACTTTGTAAGGCTTTGAAAGTTTAGTTGATTTGGATTACTCATGATGTATGGATTAAGTTTATATTCCATGTTCCTCTTGTGTTTTGACCTTGATGTAAAAGTGACCTTTAAGGTGTTTAGCACCAATGATGAGATGAAGGATGAAAATATGTGAATGATATGAGTGTTGAATGTTTAGGGACTTTACATGAATGCTATACTTAGGGCTTTATTTTGATTGTTTGATTTGGATAGTGAACTTATAATCCCTAAGATTTTAGATGTGATCTTAGGATGAACTTGTTCAAAAGGATTGCTAATTCAATTAAATGTATGAGAAAGGATGCATTCCCATACACCTAACTAAATAAGGTGGTTTAGATTTTGATGATTTACCCAAGTCTAGAATGATGTTTCCAAAGCTCTAAAGTTTTTTGTGGGATGAATATGAAAAATGTTTGAATGAGTGAAGTGTTTGATTTGATCCTAAATGAACCTAGGAAGTAATTGTTTACAAGAACAAGATAGTGAAGAACATGCCTTTCTCTAAGAGTAATTCAAAATCAAAACATCAATGTTTGCATGAAAACCATACGAACAAAAGATTCCAAGCACATATGTGGGGTCCAATTGATTTAATCTTTGCTTAATGGATTATTTTTACCACAAATACACTCTTGATTAGATTTTGAATCTAGATGTCCAGTGTCTCAACTTTCCATTTATCCCGCAAAGTGTATTATGTAGAAACTAAGGAAATTTGAGGCAAGAGTTACCTATTGTATACTGTAGTAGGAGAAAATTGAGATGAAATCCAAATGCTTAGAAGCCTCTAAGGATAAAATCGCAAGGGAAATTAATAGCATGTGAATTTGTTCAAGCATATTTGCTTCTCCTAAAGGGTTTGAGATTTGATGCTCATGTTGAATTTTGGTTTTCCAATGTTTTCGATCAAAGCACAATGTTTTCAAACTATCTCACAAGCAATATAACATCCTAGCTCAATTGGTACATTTTTCTTGGTGAGCTTGCCTCATGCCCTTCATAGTAGAAGAGATGATTTTACATGCAACCAAAAATAAAATATAAAGGTATTTTAAGAATGAAGTCTTAACCTCTATATTTTAACCAAGATTAATCATGGCAAGTAACTTCTTGGAATCTAAGTTCCAATTCACCACTTTGATAAACTCATTGGGTGCATCAGTTGGTCACTGCAAACAAGGGTTTTAGTTTAGACTTTCCATTCATGGAGATTGGCCCATACGACGAGAGTCACTTTTCAAATCCATCTCGTTGGAGCCAACCGTTTGATACTGGTGTTTACTCCAATATCCACATTTATATCCTAGTTGGAAATACTCTTGGCTTTAGAGTGTTACCAATTGATTCATTCCCTTGGGTGAGTACTCTTTCCCCAAGGCAGGCCCTTTAAGATAGACAAAAGTGAATAAACTTATTCATAGTTCAATCAACCCTTATTTAGAAACAAAGGGAGAACACATACAATAAGTTCACTCACACTCACACAAGATTTTGTTCAATTTTTAAACCCAAAATAAAGTGTGGAGGTGATCACTTTATCTCAACCAAGATTATCAAAAAGGCCTTTTGATTCTCAATATCGTTGTGAAGCATGAGATAAGTGCATACATCCTTTTCAATAATATTATTTTAAGTAAGTCATCACAAAAAAAAAGTTGCACATGTTTGTTTTAAATCCATAAAGAAATGATTTTGATTCATTTTAAAGCACCAAAATTATATGTGAGACTTGCCTTGTTCAATTTTTTAACCTAAAACAAAATCTAGTCAATGTTGCCTAACGTTCATTTTGACCCTTTTGCAATGAAAATTGAAAGCCTAGGTAATGTTTGTTTTAAAGCCCAAAACCAAAGATGAGTTAGCCTAAAACAAAAAAATTAAGACATAAGATAGAATCTCCAAGCATTAAAAAATGCTTTTTAAGTTTCAAATTTGATGCTCAAATCCTGGACTTATATCTTGCTTTTGCTTTCACTCAATTCCAATGTAAAACTTAACCTACAAAAGTAAAAATTCCAAATCAGATTTTCTGAAAAATCACACCTATGTTGAAGATAAAAAATACACCTCATGAAATAGTGACTTAAAAAAAAAAAAAACTAATGTTGTCAGTCCACAAAATGGAGCCCCCAAAATTGTTGCATTAACTATGCATTTGATGATTTAGTAATCATCCAACTGCCACCTTCAATATCAATCAATAAAAGATAAAAAAAAAGTAGTCCCTATCCAACACATGAAGCACAATAGACAAAATACAAGTAGTAAAGTACATGGTATAGTTAAAAGTTGAAACCCATACAACTATGAGCTTCACGTGGATTTCAAATGATATGGACCAACAAAACAAGGAAGTTAAGCAAAAACATTGGTAGGAAAAGTAGCCATATTAAATATTTTCAAGTGATTTTACTTCTCCAAATTGGCGCATAGCTACAACCAGTAACCATATCCTGCATTAATGTACATTGTCTGCACATCAATGCTTCGACACTTGTTGGATTCTATTTTTGATAAACTAAAATAATATTCACACTGTGAGTTGATAGTTAGTAAAGATTACAACTCACATATGATATTCACATACATACTCATCCAAACCAACCTACACAGCCCTCATTAAAGATGGAAGATAATAATAACATCAATGTACTGGCTATCTATTCATAGAGATGTCACTACAAGAAAACAAAAAGAAATCTCTATTCAAAGGTACTGATGACTACACCTAAGATTGTTGTACTCCCATATCGCTTAAAGAGGCCATGAGTTGCAATTTTATCTTGGTGTAGAGTTCTTTGCCACCAACTTTTTAGTGAAACACCACAAAGTCTTCCTTGGTAAGCATGTATGCCATCATCACAGAGTAGCCTGAGCTCAACCTAAAATCATCCACCCAAGAAACGAGACTATTGTTGTTAGATTTTGTAGATCTGCATACTAGCATGCTTCATTTTGATAGGAAACAATACACCTGATTAAATTCAATGCATTTATAACAATGATGACTTTTAAAAACAACAGAAATAGATTAAAATTTTTAAAGAAAATGCAATGTAAGGCCCAATTCAAAAATCTTAAGTGCGCTAAACTATTTTTAAATAAATGCATTTGGAAGATGAAACAAAAATCATGCCCAAGGAACTTGAGAGCTTTCAAACAAATGCAATTGATAGGCATAAATCTGATCTCAACAATCTTTAACAACCATGTAAAACTGACTTCAAGAATGATTGCAGGATTGCACAAAGATTGTTAAAAACAAATTTCTAAGAAAATTTCAAGAAAAGGTTACCAGCAGGTCACACGAAGAAGACCACAAATAAATGCATTAAAATAACTCTCAAGCAAATGCATTTGACAAGTTAATAAAAAATAGCACCATAAATGCCTGGGCACAGTACTGGTCCTCATTGAAGGTGGTGTCAAGAATCAAGAAGACATCAATGGACTATTATATATTTGGTAGATATGTGTGTAAAAATTTGAAATCATTAACAAGGTATGTGAACTGCTTGAAAAAATTCCTTCATGAAAATGTTATTGGCAGTTGTAATATCAAATCCAAAAATCTTTTCAAAAGGGCACTAAAACTGTTATCAAGCAAATGAATCTAGTAGATGCAAAGCCAATGACCATAATTATATTTAAAAATCTTCAAATTAATGTAAATGGTAGGTGTAGAGTGGCGCCCAACAACCTTTGACCAATAGGTACATAAAACGGTGAATAAATTGGAAGCATAGACAAGGCATATAAATTAGTTGACACTTCCCTAAAGAGCTATGATCTCATGGATATTAATGACCGCCGTGTATTTTCAATACTAAAAAAAAATCTTAAGGTGCATTTTCTAAAATTTTATGCCTATCCAATTTTTCAAATCTTTTGATGCATTGAACCTAACACTATTAAATGTATCTACCAAAGAGAAGAAGAAAATACAGAGCACTAAACCCCCTGACTAAATGCACTCTAAGACGTGCTCTCTAGTGTCATAATGATACAACATTTTTTTTATTGTTGTGGTTGCCCTGCATCACATCACATTAGTGGTATGCATTATGCTGAAAATAAACAAAGAGTAAATTTTTGGAATATAAAAAAGAGTAGATTGCATAGAGTGAACACAACCTTTACCAATGACATCTGATAGGAGTATGATGACTGCAGGACAAGATTAATCAGCTTGGTGGTCAAATGCATATTAGAAAAGTTATCATAATGAGTATCTCTGTTGGGATGCCTTCTACTTCATTTTTAAACCTGCACACCATTCAATGGTTCTTGCCTCTTAAAAGCACCATGATGAAGCACATGTGTGTGCCAGATAAGTGTGCAGCCCTAGACATGGAAAATGGCTTCTTCAAAAATTTGAATTCTTCAAATTGAGTGAATGTCACGCCTTTAGACACTTTAGAGAAAATGCAATTGGTAGGTGAAAAGCTGATCTTTATAATGATATCCAAAAGAGTTTAAAGCTAAATGCAGGTGAAGTAAAACAATGAGGAGTTTCAAGTTGACTAGCACAAAGAGATTTATTGAAAGGCTATAAGAACTTTTAAGCTAATGGAACAACAAACAAATGGCATTCCAACAAGTGCAATTGGATGATGTAAAGTTGTGCCCAGTGTCTTTTCTATCAATGCTAAAATGTTTGGACCTATATCCTATACATTGTACTAGAGGTAAGAAAAATCATCAAAACCTTTCTATAAGCAATATTGTTATCAACCTCATATTTTTATTGTTAACACACAACTTTGTTTTCAATCAGTAAAAAAATGCTTTTGATACGTGTGTTATTTTTATTGCCTAGCAGAAGTAGATGTATAGCAAAAAATGATATGGAGAGTTGTACTATTTATTTGGCATTCTTCTTTGCTAAAAGTTCTTGTACATAAGATTCTTTCATCATAATGTAGACAAGAACAAAAGTGACAGTTTTTGAAAGCCTATGAACCTAGATTGCTAGAAAATGTATATAAATTCTCTTTCTACACCTGCTCAATATTGACAAAGATAAGCATGGAAGTATATAGCAATGTATATAGAAAAAATGAGTTTCAAAAGGAAGTGCTATAAAAGAACAGTCCAAAATAATATAAGAAATTCATACAACTTTCTCTCAAAGGATTAAAATGGAGTGACTAATTAGTTAGCACAACATTAAAAATAGTGATATAAAACTTTGCTACCACAAAAAGGTATTAAAATTATGAGGAGGCATTTGAAATTTCAATCCAACTTATGATACCATTTTGAAAAATCAAAGCATATGATAAGAAAATCACTTTGTCAAATGATTTAGAACTAGAAAGTATTATCTATGGTGACATAAATCATGCTAAAAAATATTATAATAACATCCATTACATTACTTCCATGTAAGATCATACACAAAAACACCATTGAAGCTTAGTTAACCCAAAAAATTAGGCAAGCCCTCCTTCTAGTGCCATATGTGAGCACCAAAAATCTACAAGATAGCTTAAACTTCAAAACACATTAGCATGTTAGTTCAAACTATACAAATACCATAGTGCTTCTATGAAATAATCTATCATGTCTCACAATGTAAATAAAACAACTAACTAAGAACATAAAAGAGCATAATGGATGCCTATCCCATAGTGGATTGGAGCTTCTATGGAAAGAAGCCCTTTCCCAATCCTTTGCTAAGATAAATGATGCAATGCCTTGAGATGAAGTGGATGGACAAAATCAGTTTTTAATTGAAGAGAGTGAATTTGGATAATCTTGTGAATCAAGTTGTGAAGATGAAATGCTAAGATTGTGGAGAATGATAGAAGAATGCCAAATATGGAGGATGTGGGACTAAAGATCCACCAATGAAAAGAGGCCACTTGTCAACTTGTTATAGGCTGGAGGAAGAGCACATTTTGGTCATTGTGCCAAAGAGAGGGAGGTTTCAAATTTGAATTTGAGAGTTAAATGTTGAGTTTGACTTGTTCAAGGGACATGTAAGAGCTCATAAATTCTTTGTTGGATGTACATGTCAACTATTTTTGAATTCAAGTTTGAGGGAATATTCCTCAAAGATGCCATGTTGATGGAAAATGATGATTTAATAAATCAATAAATTGATTTATTTGTGCAAGTGAGAAAAGCTAGAGGATGTGATGGGTGGTTAGGTTAGATTGATTAGGATTATGTTATATTAATTGATGATTAGGGGATTTGACCCTTTTGACTTAAATATTTTAATTTATTTAAATCAAAAGGGATGGAAGGTGATTTCAAACTTAATTAAATAAATGATTGATTTATTAAATCAAGGATGGTGATGTTAGAATCAAGTTGATTTATTTAATTTAAATTGATGACTTTAGGAGATTGATAAATAAACTTGACTTATTTTTTGAATGGATGAATATGACCTAATTGAATGCATGATTTCAATTTCACGTGTCTACACCACCTTCACATAAATTCCTCAATTATCCACACTTTTACCTTCATGGAAGCTTTCCCTCTTCATAGATGTTCGCTATGTTTTTTGACGTTTTAAATGGCAAGTGTTACTTACAATTGGTTGGTTGTTTTGGAAGAACATAGACTATAAGTTGATGGAAAGAAGTCTACATCCAAGCACAAGAAGGTATGTAATAGCCAAGCATAGTAACATTTGACAGAGTTGAAGTGACCACATGTAAAATTTCTCATGTCATCATTAATAACCATTTTATGATACCATTACACTAAGACAATAGGGAATAGATGAGGTCGAGATAGATATGTAGCTACATGTAATTTGACACATGTTGTGGATGTTGTTTCCCTTTTTTTTTTACAAAAATAACTTGAAAATCCTAAGCATAAGACAATTACTTCACACAATAATAGGCACATGTTTCGGTTAACAAAAGCAATTTGAGTAAATTTATGATGCTGGTCTCCAATAGGAAAACTACAACTGTCAATTGAAATATGCACCTATTATTTTTTTAGATGTGACGGAAATTTTTAGTGAATACACACAAGGATACGTGATGGCAAGTAGAAATTAATTTCTCTAGAGAATTTTAAGTATAGGCATACAAAAAAAAGAAAATACCTTTGAAATGAATAATATAGGAAGTAGTATACATGAATGTTCTCTACATCTAATCTCACATACATACATATCTACATATAGGGATGAATGTTGGTTGTGACTTGCAAGAGATGGGAAAACAATTATCATTTCCAAAAAAAATTTATTGCTTTTGTAACCATTTCCCCATGCAAAAAACAAAAAATAGCCTCCAAGCACCGATTGCTCACAACTCTGAGAGCAAGGAAATCCAAAGAATGACACACAACAATGGCTGATCAAAAATTTTGGAGGCTTTCACTATGTTTTCTTATATTTTAAATGGAAGGTGTTATTACAACCATCACCACTTCATGGAAACCATACAACAATTAATGTTGATGCCAACTGTGAGCACCCTTCAAAATCTGCAAACACTCTAAAATCTCAAACATGGATTAGTGATATGCAAACCTTTTAAATGCTCCTATGAAATAATGCATCATGCTTTCATAAACAAGATAACAACACAAACTAATGTAGAGCATAAAAGCAAGATACATATCTATCCCATAGTGGATTGGTGCTCCTTTGATGTGGAAAGAAGCCCTTTCCCAATCCCTTTATATAAGCTAAATGATAAAATTCTATGAAGATGGAGTGGACAAAATCAGTTCTCAATTGAAGAGAGTGACTTTGCATGAGATTGTAGATGATTTGTGGAGAGAGATATAAAGATTGTGGATATGAAATGCTAAGATTGTGGAGGATTAAACCAATGGAGATTATCTTTATTTATAGAATAGAATGATATAAGAATGCCAAACATGGAGGATGTGGGACTAAAAAAATGTCAATGAAAAGAGGCCACTTGTCAACTTGTCATAGGTTGGAGGATGAGCACATTTTGGTCAATGTGCCAAAGAGGAAGATTTCAAATTTGAATTTTGAGAGTTAAATGTTGAGTTTGACTTGTGCAAGGGACATGTAAGAGCTCATAAATCCCTTGTTGGATGTACATGTCAATTTGTTTTTGAATTCAAAATTAAGGGAATATTCCTCAAAGATTCCATGTTCATGGAAAATGATGAATTTATAAATGAATTAAAATGTTTTATTAGTGCAAGTGGGAAAAGCTAGAGGATGTGATGGGTGGTTAGGTTAGATTTAATCCAAATTTAGTTAATTAAAAAGAGGATTAGATGATTTGACCTTTTTGCTTTAGATTTAAAGATAAAAAAGGAGATGAAAGATGATAAAGATTAAGTTAAATAAATATTTGATTTATTTAGCTAAGGGGGATAATGATAAGATTAAATTAAATAAAGTTAATTTATTTAATTTTAGATGGACGATCCTTAGAGATTAAATCAATTAAACTTGGTTTATTTAATTGATGGGAAAATATGAACTAATTAGATGCATGATGTCAATTTCACATGTCTACATTTTACCCCTCTTTGAAGTAATGTACTTGTTACATTGGTTCAAAGAATAAACTTGCCACAATGAAAATTAAAAAAAATTCTAATTTTTTTTGGATGCCCAGTGGAAGGATGTACACTAGTACATTGCCCCCTCAAGAGATTGAGTGAAAAGATTTGATTTGAGGGTCAATCTCATGATAAACAGGTTCAAGATGGATGGTTATGGATGATGATGCAAATGAGATGGTTTTAAGATGGTTAGAATAACCAATCTATATTATCCTAAACAACTTAAATGATGATATGATGTATGTGAGATGGATGATGCAGTGATACCTATATGATTTTGAATGAATGTTTTATGTAGATGCTTAGACTAACAAATATATATTATGATGATGATGCAAATGTAATGCATGTGAAATGATTGATGCTTCCTATTATGTATGATATGAATGATATGTGGTATGCTAATGGTTTGTGGATGTAGGATGGATGCAAGATGGATGCATTGGTGATGTTATGTTAGTGTGGAGAGAAGAAAGAAGAAATGAGATGATGACAAGAGGATCTAACAAGTCCATGATCTGATGAGACCTTATTAGAGATGATGATGATGATAGATGATGATTTGCTTATCAAGGATTGAGATTTTAAAAGGGATACTTACGTTATGTTTGATTACACATGTAGATACGATGCATCAAGGTATAAAGAATGAGGATGGCATTGTACCTAGTGTGATAGACTTTGACTCAACAAATAGATAGGAGTATTCTTGTTCACACTTGACATACATAAACCTTGCTAGGACGTACCTAACAAAGCAAGTATTCACCAAGTTATTTTACAAGAATGTCCAACAAGCATAGCAGACAAAATATAATGATGGTTGCCCCATTCTTGTCTCTTTAAATCCTTCATTCGGATATCATTGAGAGGTCCTTGGAATGAGCACAATAAGATAAATCAAAAGAAGAGATCAAGTACACAAACAAGCAAATATTCTTCATATCTTCAACCAGAGGGATGTGTTTTTATAGGATAAGAATCCAAGTTGATATCCAAAATGATGCCCATTGTCAGAATGATATATCATAGGACATGCATTGTATAGGATGATGATGGTTTGATAAGTTGATTGATAGCCTATTGATATAAGGTTGATTGGCATGTTTGGAAATGATCAAGAGTTAGATTTTGTGTTTAATGGTTTGTTGTTTTCTTTTAATTTTATGATTGAAGCTTTTCTTTTTCCAATTGTTGTGATTGTTTCTGTTTGTTTTGCCAAAGGGTGAGTGTGATGATTGATTATCGCAGGTGAAAGAAAAATGAGACGAATGTATATTTTTGAAATATTTGGATGTTTTTTATGTTTTTGGAATGTTTTGAGGCTCTTTTTGGTATTTTTCAAGATTTTTACAAATGTTTTGAGGTTTTTGAGATTTTATGAATGTTTTTGGATATTTTTGTTTTTTGAATGTTTTTGGATTTTGATTTTTTTTGAATGTTTTTGGATTTTTGTGTCTCAGGGGATGATCAAAGATTAGCCATATCTACATTTCAGCTTAGAGACAATGTAGTTTGGATATCATGTTTTTGACATTTTCTATTTTATGGATTTTTTTTTGGATTTTGATATGTTTTGGATGTTTTTGGACTTTTCACACAATTTTGATGACTTGGATATGGATATGTGTGATGCTATCAGTGCTCTATTTGGGATTTTGTTGAAAACCAAGCTAAGGTTGATTGATCGAATCAATGGATTGATGATGATGATGATAACATTGTTGAGGATACACAAAAATGCAAGGATTGGATTGATCAGGATTGATTAGGATTGATGATGATAACATTGTTGAGGATGCACAGTAATGCAAGGATAGTGTTAAGAAACATAAGGATTTGGAAAGATATCCCCAAGATGATGATGGATTGATGATGATTTGATCAAGGCTGATGATGATAACATTGTTGAGGATGCACAACAATGCAAGGATAGTGTTAAGCAACACAATTATTGGGAAGGATATCCCAAGATTCTGGATTGATTCGATTTGATGAAGCTTGGTTTGGAACAAAATATGTTTGGATAATTTGATGTGACTTTTGAAGCACAAATTGGATGCAACTAATAATGATTGTTTCGATCGATGTTCGATGTTCAATGAAGCTTGATGAGGAGTGTCTTCTCACCAAAATATGGCATGGGCTAGTGATTTGGATGTTTTCTCACAAGTGGTGAACCGATTTTATTTTATGTTTTCCAATGTTCAGATCACCACATAAGTTGGAGGATATAGATCAAGATTTATTCTTGAAGCAAGATGTATATATTTTCCCCCAATGTCTCGTAATGTATGGAATGCCATTGGGTGGATGCTTAGATAGGTGTATGGATGGATGGATATGGAAAGCATGCAAAGGATGCCAAGGATTATCTTGTGATAAGATAAGGTGTTTGAATGAAGGAATGCTTCATTGGATAATAATTCATGGTTTAGATAATGTTGGGTAGGATAGGATCAAAGAAAATGACTCATGTCAATATTTTTACCATAACCAAGCATAAAGTGTGCCCCAAACTTTGTCAAGATCAAAATAAAATGGATGATGGATGTAGATGGATGAAAATGGATTGGATCAATGGTTTATGGATGGATAGATTTATTATGGATAAGATGGATGGACTGTTGGCTTTATTATGGATGGGATAAGATGCTTTCACCTGAAGTGGTGCACATAGATGCTCAATTCTACATATGGCACCTATTTGCCAGATTTTCATCATGGTCTTGCCCAAAGCGCTGCCCATATGGTTTTCAATAGAGGAATATTTTTCTCTTTACTGTGTTCAATTCTTTTTCTAATTTATTATTATTATTATTATTATTATTATTTTGTTTTTTGGATTTTCATTTGTTTTTTTTTTTTTCTAAAAAATTTAAAGCTTATGCTAAATGACAAGGTGTTGTTGATGTAGATTGTAATACCCCTCCTCTTGCTGGTAGGATTTAGTATTTTTCAATGCGGTTGTTTGCTACTTGTGACGATGATGATATTGTTTGATTTGGTTAGTTAGACGTTAGATGATGCTGTTATTTCATTTTAGACATGATTACTTTATATGACATTATGGTTGATTATCTGTTAATTTTAGGAATTGTGATATGATGCAATGATTTAAATTAATATATTAGGAGGTGATTGTTATTTAGAAATGTAATTCTTTGGTTATGCTATAATTGTTAGAATAGGTGTGACGGAGGACAATATAGCATCACTCGTTCGTGAGTGCCCTGTTATGTTGCAATTCCTTCTCACAATGCAGTAACTTGATTTAATGCTTTGATATATATGTTTATATGCACATGTACACAACTTCATTTGTATGCAGGATTGCAGGTATAAGTCTCGATTCCACCTGCTTCGGCAGGACAGGGCGAGCACCAAATAACCCAATGGATAAATGTTGATACAGAGGTGACGATGAAGTCCTTCCGTCCCATGATGTCAGGTTGTCTCATCTGTTGGTATAGTCGATGTTGTGTAATTGTCGTCTTTGCCTGCTGTGTTTGTGTCTTGTCTTATTTTGGGTGGGCATTGATAATTATGATTTATCTTAACATTTGAAATTGATTATTTATGTTAAATGTTGGATTAAATAATATTTAATTATTTAAATATTTTAATTATTTTGAAAATCATATATTGCAATTAAATAATAATTAAATAATAAATCTGCTTAAATTATTTTAATTAATTAAATTTGGTGGTGGATAATTATGTGAATAATTTATTTAAATTAAATATATAATGTGTGGTGCAAGAAAAGTTACAAAACAGGAATTAAAGTAATTAAAACAAATAAAAGAATTAAAAGACAGTGTGAGCCAATAGGGTTTGAGTGTTGAAAAGAAAGCTTGTTTTAAAGATTGATTTTTCCTTTTTATCGGGATTTTTTGGAGGAGAGCTTTGGAGAGATGAAGAATATATTTTATTTAATTATGAATTCTTGAGGGTTCACACACACACCCAGAGGAACAGAAGTTGAAGTGCTCAAGTGAAGGTGGATTTCGTTCTGGACTAGGATTGGAATCGGATTTGAAAGCATCAGAGTCAAGCAGGCATCTTCGAATTTGCATTGGACTCCAGGTTCCTCTCGTTGTTCTCTTCTCATACACCTTTTTGTTTGTTCTGAAAAGAAAAATAGATCTTGTTATTAAAAATAAATTTTTGTGAATATAGAAAACTTCTGTTGAAAATTGAAAACTAGGGTAATTTGTTAAGCTAGAAAAAAAAAGAAAATCATGGTTATTATTCTGTACAAATCCTTGTCAAGACAAAAACTCAGATCTTCTGAAGCATACAATCTATCAAAATAGGATTTTAGACACAGATGATTTAGTTATTTGAAAAAAATAAAAATTTGAGATTTTCGCAGTATTTTAATATAAAATAGATCTGTGTTATTGCTCTATAATTTCTCTGTTTTCTTAACTTTTAGGAAAATCTGTTTTCTCTTATTCTGTCTCTGTTGTTTTATTATATTTATTAAAATTATATATATATATATATATAATGATATTATACCTCACTTTATCTATCCTTGTGACTGAAAGAATTACTTCTCTGTAATTTTTAAATGAATATTTTCTAAGTGTATATATATATACAAATATATACATAATTATTTATTAAATATTTTGTGCATAATAATATATATTCGAAATTATGTTTGAATCAAAATTTAATTATCTTTATTTTCTATGGCCGAATTGGCCGACGTCACCTCGTACCAGAGGAAGGACGAATTTTCAGTTTAAAAAAAAATAAAAATTAAATGAAATTATAAATTATAAATAAAAAATTTTATATTAAAATTAAAAAAAAAGAAAGTTGTTTTGTATGGGAGAGGAGAGGGACGGCGCAGGCATTCTCTCTCCCCCTGCCTCGCCACCGGACTGGCACAGCCTCAGGACTGGGATGCTGCAGTCCGTACGGACTGCACAGCCCGTGGTGTGACTGGCGCCAGCTAGTCCCCACGGCCCACGGACTTAAATCCGGCCATTTTTAGATTTGTTTTATTTTTTATTTTTTTTATTTAGATTTATATGCATTTAAAATCTTTAATCTTTATTAAGATTTGTTTAATTAAAATTTGTATATAAATTTATTGATATGGTTTAAAATGTTTGTTAAATTTTATTAATTTTATATATATATATATATATAGGCAATTATTTTATGATTTTTATTTATAGATATATATATTTATTTTGATTAGTCAACTTAATTTATTTTATTTTTAATTTATTGTATTTTATAACAAAAGATATAACATATGATTAATAACAGAGAAATATATATAAATTATGTGTACCTGTTGCATAAGTATGAGTAAATATTTTGAGGAGAATATTAAATAAAAAAAATATTGTAGGTATTTATAATTATTTTGTTTGGTATTATTTTATTATGTTTAAGCAAATAGTGTATCGGTGGATTTTATTGAAAATGATTAAAAGTGCTTATGTTTGGGTATTTATATATTTCTTTTTAAGGTATTAATTTATTATTTGATTCAGTTGAACAAATATTTGAGTAATGTGTTTTTATTGTAAAATAGTTATGGTAAATTTGGTCGTGGAAACTGAGTGCATGTAATAGATGAAAAGTAGATTGTTTGTTTTGATGAAATTTATTATCTTGGAGAAATTGAAGAAAGTAAATTAGTTAAGTTGTCAATAATTTTATTGTTCTTTGTTTTCGACTCTATGTCGAGTAAAAGAGAGATTTTATACGTGATTGGTCGGATCGTCTTCTCGAGTTAGATAATTGTGTGATCTTGTTATTGTTTTCTATTTATTGTTATTGACCTTGATCTTGTGATGTGGGATCTCTGTTATGTTTTGAACCTCTTTGGATTATTGTAAATCTTGGTCTTCTCCAGAGACATGTCTTATATCTTTGATGTCTATACTTGTATCTTTGCGATTAGAGTATTACATGCTTTTGAGCTTTATTATTTGGAATGGTTGTACGTGGTTGTAGTCGTTGTGATTGCGATTTATAGCGAGATGGATTTGCCTCGTATATTCTTGTGTTGAGTTTTATGCTTTAAATGTTATCCTCGTTTGGTTATACTTTTTGAAATTGATACTGGATGATTTATGTTAGGAAGGGTTGAATGGTTGTTAAGACTTTTGGTTATGAGATATCGCGAGAGGGTTAATGCCTCGCATGAGCTTTATTTTTGAGTATTATGTGTTATATGTTTTAGTTCAACCCTTGCCTAGTTTTGATTCATGTTAGGGGTCATAGGGAGAGTGGCTCTTCGTGGGCGCCGGCGCCTCAGGATGAGGAAGGGCTCAGGATAACCCACGAATGAGTAAGCTAAACAAGTGATAACCTAAACAATAGATTTAAGAGGTTGGGTAGTTTAAAAACACAAGATAATAAAACATTGGATTCCTCGGCTATGCATTAGGGCTACCTTAGACTAGTGATAGACTGAGAAGGCCGTGGTCGGCATATTCATAGTCTCGTCTTCACGAGAGACTATTGGCTCCGCATTAAAGGCACACCTCTATGTCAAGGCCGGCTAGGGAGAGGGCTATCCGTAGATGGCGCCGGCGCCACCAAGGGAAGGCGGCTGAAATCCCATGAGAGCTGGCGCGATGACACTCTCCACTTGACACCCTTGTGCTTTGTTATTGTTGCCTCTGGATGTTATCTCTTTATGATTTTTCTTTGACTTCTTGTGATTTGATTCGTGATTGTTAAGTGTTAGTACTTCATGTTATCGTAATGAGTTTCTGGTTTTATTTGTTATGTGATTTGAGTACGTTGATGGTTTTGCATTGCATACTTGGGTTGTAATTGTTTGTATCATGTTGTGGTTGAGTCGGTTGACATTCATGGTCGGGTTCACTTCCTCGTCACCTCTGAGCATGGGGGGTGAGTTACTTCGTAATTCACATGGTTGGGTGGAACGTGCTCCGCACCCGTTGGGTTCCCCATCAGCGTCTTGTTTCCTCAGCTTTCCACAGTGCAGATGTTCCAGTGATCAGTTGTACTTCATGTTCCCTTATTTTGTATCAATCCCCATGTTGGGAAATTCAATGTAATTTATGTATCAAAGAAAATTGTAATGTAATATTATTTCAATGATGTAATAGTTAGGTTTAAACTGGATCTTGTTAAAAGATTTATCATGGATGTACTTATGCGATGTTTATCATACTCGCATCATGGCTATCAGTTGTATCATTGTATATGGTTATCATAAATTAAATGGTTATGTGTTTCGTTATCTTTATTTTGTTTTGTGGTTGCAATGTAACCTTGCGTGCCCCAGAGAACCAAGTGTATTAATGTTATGTGTTATGTTATGTGTTTTGGTTTAATGTTGTTTCATGTTACTTTTATTATTATAAAAAAAAATTATTCGTGTTATGAGTGTGTTCTCTGGGGTTTGCACGGTGGGCGTTACAACTTGGTATCAGAGCCAGGTTCATACACTGGGCACTATGTGTGCTCACTATGTAACCGTGCGTTTAGTCCCTAGAGTCTAGAGTTGTATTTGTTTTGTTGTGTTTGTTGTGAACCCAAGTTCCTTCCATTAGTCAGTCTCAGGGCGATGGTGCAGGAAATTGATGGAAAGGATAGGACCCTCGGTGTAGTGCGCAATGCACCGATATCCTTCCTATCAAGGATGCACTATGAACCCGTGTGTCATTGTGTGATGTGGTTTTCAGTGTTGTGAGTTATGTGTGTGGTTTTTGACGTGATCTCTGCGTGATTCTTGTGTGATTACTCTTATCTATTTAATGGCTTCCTAGAGTAAGCCATATCCTTGGGGGGGAGGATGTAATACCCCCATGTTACTAATACTTATTAATATTATATCTTACTCTTATGTGTGAGCTTGATTCTATTCTATTTTGGTGATTAGTTCACCGTCTTGGTGTGGGTGGATGCCTTCCGTATTAGGGAATCTTATTTCCTTTTGTTTACCGGCTTCCAGGAGTAAGCCGATTTTATGAGGGGGAGGATGTAATACCCCTCCTCTTGCTGGTAGGATTTAGTATTTTTCAATGCGGTTGTTTGCTACTTGTGACGATGATGATATTGTTTGATTTGGTTAGTTAGACGTTAGATGATGCTGTTATTTCATTTTAGACATGATTACTTTATATGACATTATGGTTGATTATCTGTTAATTTTAGGAATTGTGATATGATGCAATGATTTAAATTAATATATTAGGAGGTGATTGTTATTTAGAAATGTAATTCTTTGGTTATGCTATAATTGTTAGAATAGGTGTGACGGAGGACAATATAGCATCACTCGTTCGCGAGTGCCCTGTTATGTTGCAATTCCTTCTCACAATGCAGTAACTTGATTTAATGCTTTGATATATATGTTTATATGCACATGTACACAACTTAGTTTGTATGCAGGATTGCAGGTATAAGTCTCGATTCCACCTGCTTCGGCAGGACAGGGCGAGCACCAAATAACCCAATGGATAAATGTTGATACAGAGGTGACGATGAAGTCCTCCCGTCCCATGATGTCAGGTTGTCTCATCTGTTGGTATAGTCGATGTTGTGTAATTGTCGTCTTTGCCTGCTGTGTTTGTGTCTTGTCTTATTTTGGGTGGGCATTGATAATTATGATTTATCTTAACATTTGAAATTGATTATTTATGTTAAATGTTGGATTAAATAATATTTAATTATTTAAATATTTTAATTATTTTGAAAATCATATATTGCAATTAAATAATAATTAAATAATAAATCTGCTTAAATTATTTTAATTAATTAAATTTGGTGGTGGATAATTATGTGAATAATTTATTTAAATTAAATATATAATGTGTGGTGCAAGAAAAGTTACAAAACAGGAATTAAAGTAATTAAAACAAATAAAAGAATTAAAAGACAGTGTGAGCCAATAGGGTTTGAGTGTTGAAAAGAAAGCTTGTTTTAAAGATTGATTTTTCCTTTTTATCTGGATTTTTTGGAGGAGAGCTTTGGAGAGATGAAGAATATATTTTATTTAATTATGAATTCTTGAGGGTTCACACACACACCCAGAGGAACAGAAGTTGAAGTGCTCAAGTGAAGGTGGATTTCGTTCTGGACTAGGATTGGAATCGGATTTGAAAGCATCAGAGTCAAGCAGGCATCTTCGAATTTGCATTGGACTCCAGGTTCCTCTCGTTGTTCTCTTCTCATACACCTTTTTGTTTGTTCTGAAAAGAAAAATAGATCTTGTTATTAAAAATAAATTTTTGTGAATATAGAAAACTTCTGTTGAAAATTGAAAACTAGGGTAATTTGTTAAGCTAGAAAAAAAAAGAAAATCATGGTTATTATTCTGTACAAATCCTTGTCAAGACAAAAACTCAGATCTTCTGAAGCATACAATCTATCAAAATAGGATTTTAGACACAGATGATTTAGTTATTGGAAAAAAATAAAAATTTGAGATTTTCGCAGTATTTTAATATAAAATAGATCTGTGTTATTGCTCTGTAATTTCTCTGTTTTCTTAACTTTTAGGAAAATCTATTTTCTCTTATTCTGTCTCTGTTGTTTTATTATATTTATTAAAATTATATATATATATATATATAATGATATTATACCTCACTTTATCTATCCTTGTGACTGAAAGAATTACTTCTCTGTAATTTTTAAATGAATATTTTCTAAGTGTATATATATATACAAATATATACATAATTATTTATTAAATATTTTGTGCATAATAATATATATTCGAAATTATGTTTGAATCAAAATTTAATTATCTTTATTTTCTATGGCCGAATTGGCCGACGTCACCTCGTACCAGAGGAAGGACAAATTTTCAGTTTAAAAAAAAAAGAAAATTAAATGAAATTAAAAAATTATAAATAAAAAAAATTTATATTAAAATTAAAAAAAAAGAAAGTTGTTTTGTATGGGAGAGGAGAGGGACGGCGCAGGCCGTACCCTCTCCCCTGCCCCCGCGCCAGGCCACGGACTGGCACAGCAGTCCGTGGGACTGCTGCGCGCAGCAGTCATACGGACTGCTGCGGGCAGTCCGTGTGACTTGACTGGCGCCAGCTAGTCCCCACGGCTTGGGACTTAAATCCGGCCATTTTTAGATTTGTTTTATTTTTTATTTTTTTTTATTTAGATTTATATGCATTTAAAATCTTTAATCTTTATTAAGATTTGTTTAATTAAAATTTGTATATAAATTTATTGATATGGTTTAAAATGTTTGTTAAATTTTATTAATTTTATATATATATATATATATATATAGGCAATTATTTTATGATTTTTATTTATAGATATATATATTTATTTTGATTAGTCAACTTAATCTATTTTATTTTTAATTTATTGTATTTTATAACAAAAGATATAACATATGATTAATAACAGAGAAATATATATAAATTATGTGTACCTGTTGCATAAGTATGAGTAAATATTTTGAGTAGAATATTAAATAAAAAAAATATTGTAGGTATTTATAATTATTTTGTTTGGTATTATTTTATTATGTTTAAGCAAATAGTGTATCGGTGGATTTTATTGAAAATGATTAAAAGTGCTTATGTTTGGGTATTTATATATTTCTTTTTAAGGTATTAATTTATTATTTGATTCAGTTGAACAAATATTTGAGTAATGTGTTTTTATTGTAAAATAGTTATGGTAAATTTGGTCGTGGAAACTGAGTGCATGTAATAGATGAAAAGTAGATTGTTTGTTTTGATGAAATTTATTATCTTGGAGAAATTGAAGAAAGTAAATTAGTTAAGTTGTCAATAATTTTATTGTTCTTTGTTTTCGACTCTATGTCGAGTAAAAGAGAGATTTTATACGTGATTGGTCGGATCGTCTTCTCGAGTTAGATAATTGTGTGATCTTGTTATTGTTTTCTATTTATTGTTATTGACCTTGATCTTGTGATGTGGGATCTCTGTTATGTTTTGAACCTCTTTGGATTATTGTAAATCTTGGTCTTCTCCAGAGACATGTCTTATATCTTTGATGTCTATACTTGTATCTTTGCGATTAGAGTATTACATGCTTTTGAGCTTTATTATTTGGAATGGTTGTACGTGGTTGTAGTCGTTGTGATTACGATTTATAGCGAGATGGATTTGCCTCGTATATCCTTGTGTTGAGTTTTATGCTTTAAATGTTATCCTCGTTTGGTTATACTTTTTGAAATTGATACTGGATGATTTATGTTAGGAAGGGTTGAATGGTTGTTAAGACTTTTGGTTATGAGATATCGCGAGAGGGTTAATGCCTCGCATGAGCTTTATTTTTGAGTATTATGTGTTATATGTTTTAGTTCAACCCTTGCCTAGTTTTGATTCATGTTAGGGGTCATAGGGAGAGTGGCTCTTCGTGGGCGCCGGCGCCTCAGGATGAGGAAGGGCTCAGGATAACCCACGAATGAGTAAGCTAAACAAGTGATAACCTAAACAATAGATTTAAGAGGTTGGGTAGTTTAAAAACACAAGATAATAAAATATTGGATTCCTCGGCTATGCATTAGGGCTACCTTAGACTAGTGATAGACTGAGAAGGCCGTGGTCGGCATAGTCATAGTCTCATCTTCACGAGAGACTATTGGCTCTGCATTAGCTACCCTATGGTGCCGGCGCCTCAGTTAGGAGGAAGGGCCAGGATATCCGTAGATGGGTGCCGGCGCCTCAATTGGAGGAAGGGCCAGGAAATCCCATGAGAGCTATGCGATGACACTCTCCACTTGACGCCCTTGTTGCTTTGTGTTGTTGCCTCTGGATGTTATCTCTTTATGATTTTTCTTTGACTTCTTGTGATTTTATTCGTGATTGTTAAGTGTTAGTACTTCATGTTATCGTAATGAGTTTCTGGTTTTATTTGTTATGTGATTTGAGTACGTTGATGGTTTTGCATTGCATACTTGGGTTGTACTTGTTTGTATCATGTTGTGGTTGAGTCGGTTGACATTCATGGTCGGGTTCACTTCCTCGTCACCTCTGAGCACGGGGGGTGAGTTACTTCGTAATTCACATGGTTGGGTGGAACGTGCTCCGCACCCGTTGGGTTCCCCATCAGCGTCTTGTCTTCTCAGCTTTCCACAGTGCAGATGTTCCAGTGATCAGTTGTACTTCATGTTCCCTTATTTTGTATCAATCCCCATGTTGGGAAATTCAATGTAATTTATGTATCAAAGAAAATTGTAATGTAATATTATTTCAATGATGTAATAGTTAGGTTTAAACTGGATCTTGTTAAAAGATTTATCATGGATGTACTTATGCGATGTTTATCATACTCGCATCATGGCTATCAGTTGTATCATTGTATATGGTTATCATAAATTAAATGGTTATGTGTTTCGTTATCTTTATTTTGTTTTGTGGTTGCAATGTAACCTTGCGTGCCCCAGAGAACCAAGTGTATTAATGTTATGTGTTATGTTATGTGTTTTGGTTTAATGTTGTTTCATGTTACTTTTATTATTATAAAAAAAAATTATTCGTGTTATGAGTGTGTTCTCTGGGGTTTGCACGGCGGGCGTTACATAGATGCCCATGTCATGATGTGCCATCGATATCCTTCTTGAAGAAGTTGTTTTGCTAAGATATGTGCACTTGAATAAAACTTTTGAGATTCCTTATCTGCTTCATCAATACTAGAGTTAACTCTGTCTTTGTGCGTACATCGCGATAGGGTGCCTTCAAAATCCTTGTGATGAAGGGTTGTTACCACTACATGGTCAATTTGAGAATTGGATATCATGTGTGGAGGCGTGGATGGAGTGTCTTTAGGGATAAGAGATGGATTGGTTGAAAATTTGGAACCTTTAACTCTCCAAACTTGGGAAGATGAACAATGATGGGTGGATATGAAAGTGTGTATGGAATTAGGACCAACTACTTGATATACTTTGTACGTCACTTGGGATGCCTACTCTTTCCATTTTGGACATCTATGATGGATACTTTTCCATTTTTCATTTTTCCCCATAGTTTCTTTGAATAATGGAGTTTGATAGGGATAATCTTTCTCTGTATTTTTTGGTATCCATGCATATTTGATTTGTCCATTACGCTTCCTTGTTTCTTCTACTTTGATAATTTTCCTTATGCTTTGATTCAATTCTTTCTTTTTACATTGGTCCCAATTCATGGATGGGGTGATGGGTGGATGAAGATTCATGATGTGGCTATTTGTAGTATTGACATTGGTTTCATCATAAGGATTCTTTGTGCTTCATATGTTGACATTTTCTTGAGACAAAGTATGGCCCAATATTGTGGAAGTAGTACCTTCATGCTTTGATTTCACTTGGTCTGAGAACTCTTATTTATAATGCATTCTCTAATAAATGACGACTGTAGGTGATGTTTCAATTTGCTGCTCCGCTAACTCTGAATTATACTATTCTATCTAACTTGTTTCCTTAAGTGACTAATGTTGGATATCTACATACCTGATGTCCTCCATCTGAATTCAGGATATATTTGATCCTGATGTTGATAATTTAGTTTGACTATAGGAATCAATAATCTACTCTTTTTGTGTAACATAATCTTGTTCTAGATGAAGATCATCTACGTGTCCACCCATAGAAAGAATCTTATGGGTAGATGGAGGAGTATGTGCTACATGGATATGATCATCTTCCATAGATAAGAGAGTGTCCATTAGATTATTTTAGTATCTTGAAGATACAAATTCTTGATCTTCAATGATTTCAGAGTTGCTTTCGACATGCTTTGGATCAAGTTCTTGACATGGGTTAGTTTCAAAAGATGGATTGCTTATAAAGGGTTCTTAGATTTCATCATTAGACATGGCAAGTGGTTCAATATCTTCAAGTGTTGATTCTAGGGTTCATTCAGTATCTGTAACCATGAGGTCAAAGGATGTCAATATGTCTTGGAAAGGACCATTGCTAGACTTTGGTGAAAGATGTTGATCATGCTTTGGAATGAATTCTTGAGATATTTCCTCTAACTCATAAGGTGATGTAGAGATATTTTCAACATGATCATAGGTCAATGAATCATGCATTATGTCAATAGGATCAAATAATCCTAACACTCCTTGAAATAGTCACTAAAGAGTGGCTCTTGATGTATGGTGAGTTGATCATCGGAAGGGGTGGAAACATTTTCAAGGTTCTCATTAATGGAGAGATATTGATCATTATTTTCAACAATTATGGTGGAGGAATTTCCCATGTCCTCAACCATAGGGTCAAATGATGTTGACATTTCTTGAATTGGATCATTGTCAAGTATTGTTGGTGGATTTTGATCATGATTGAAAAGTGACTCTTGACCTATGTTGATTTGATCTTTGGATGAGATAGAAACATCTTCAATGTGCTCTTTGATGGATAGATCTTGATCATTGTTTTCAACAATTGTGTTGTGGAGATTGTCAATGCTATCACTAGTGGTTGAATGTTCATCATTATTCCCAATAGTTATCATATTTCATGTTTGTGCTTGTGTTTGAGAGGCTTGGGAATCTTGAGAGGCTTGTTGCACTTGTTGATCTTGTGTTGCTTGTTGTATGGCTAGATATTGTTGGATGGCCTTTTGGTAGGCTTGGTGAGCTTTTAGCACAATGTTATATTGTCTTGTTGTGTTTGGTTTTGTTGGTAGTGGATGTAGTGACAAGTCGTTGAGATATGTTTGGAGTGATTGTGAGGGTTTGAGATATGATGGGATTGATTGAGGTGATAGATCCTTGGGAGGCCATATTTTTATTTTTCAGGATTGACATTCTTGTTTGATTGGATACCATCTATTGGTGCGATGTCAATGGTATATT
This sequence comes from Sequoia sempervirens, assembly GCA_007258455.2. Lineage (NCBI taxonomy): Eukaryota > Viridiplantae > Streptophyta > Pinopsida > Cupressales > Cupressaceae > Sequoia > Sequoia sempervirens. Next base: position 199,034 of record VDFB02356544.1, on the reverse strand, counting down.
CAAAGGATTTGATGTGATGGCTTGATTGGTGTTAGGTGGATTCATTTGGATGGAGTGATTGGTGTTAGGTAGAGGGGGAAACCCTAAATCAAGGAATGATGTTGATATGGGTAATGGTGGTGGAGATGTCTCATGGCACAATGACTCAACTATTTTGGTAAGTGTAGCAATTTGATCTTGCCAAATTTGATCTTGATTTTGATCTTGACTCCCTTGATATAGTTAATTTTGCTTTTGTTCAAGTAGATTTGGGATGTCAACTTGTGGTGTTTACATGGGATCATGGAAAAATTGATTTTGGACAATGTTCTAATTTGGGATGATGTTCAAATTTGGCATGATAGGTTGAAACTGAACATTGTTGGTGGTGGGAATCACATTGCCTTGATTTAGGTAACTTTGATTTTACATGGTGTTACCTTGATTTTGGTTAATAAATAAAGTCATTAACATCTTGTTTGGACTCTGAACAACATTTGTATGATTTGAAAACATATCCATCCCAAATTTTTCCATATTTATTTTTGGTAATCTTGTACTTGGTGTATTCACTTTTGGCATGTATGAATTTGGCGGGATGATGTTGGTCATTTGAAGACTCATGCATTGATTTTTTGGTGGATATACTTGTAAGTTTGGACTTTGATTTAAATTTACCATCGAAAAAGGTGTTCCAAACTTTTGACTCGTCATACTCTCTTTGGTTGTAACATTGCTGTTTGTAGGAGACAATGATCCCATGTAGGGTTTGTATAAATGTTAGTGTTGATAATCAATCGGCATTGTAAGGCTTTGAAAGTTTAGTTGATTTGGATTACTCATGATGTATGGATCATGTTTATATTCCATGTTCCTCTTGTGTTTTTGACTTGTTGTAAAAGTGACCTCTAAGGTGTTTAAGACCAATGATGAGATGACTGATGAAAGGGGTGAATGATATGAGTGTTGAACATTTAGGGACTTTGGATTAATTTTAGACTTAGGGTTTGATTTTTATTGGTTTGATTGGATAATGAACTTGTAAACCCTAATATGTTGGATGTAATCTTAGGATGAACTTGTTCAAATATGTGTTATTTTAACTAGAGGTATGAGAAAGGATGCATTCCCATACTCCTAACTAAACAAGGAGATTTTGATTTTGATGATTTACCCAAGTCTAGAATGATTTTTCCAAAGCTATAAAGTTGTTTGGGGGATGCCGATGATAAATGTTTGGGGTGGAAGAAGTGTTTTATTTGACCCTAAATGAACCTATGAAGGACTTGTTTCCAAGACCAAGATAGTGAATAACATGCCTTTCTCTAAGAGTAATTCAAAATCAAAAGACCAATGTTTGGATAAAAACCATATGAACAAAGGATACCAAGCACATATGTGGGGTCCAATTGATTTAATCTTTTCTTAATGGATTTTTTTTACCACAAACACACTCTTGATTAGATTTTGAATCTAGATGTCTAATGTCTCAACTTTCCCCTTATCCTACAAAGTGTATTATGTGGAAACTAAGGAAATTTGAGGCAAGAGTTACCTATTGCTGACCTTAGTAGGAGAAAATTGAGATGAAATCCAAATACTTAGAAGACTCTAAGGACATGAATCCCAAGGGAAAGCAAGGGTATGTATTTTTTTAATAATATTTGCTTCTCCTAAAGAGTTTGAGATTTTATGCTCATGTTGAATGCTGGTTTTCCAATATTTTCGATCAAAGCACTGTGTTTTCAAATTGACTCACAAGCAATATAACATCCTAGCTCAATTGGTATTTTTTTCTTGGTGGACTTTCCTCATGCCATTAAAATTAGGAGAGATCATTTTACATGCAACCGAGGAAATGGTATAAAGGTATGCTAAGAATGAAGTCTTAACCTCTATAATTTAACCGAGATCGGATATGGAAAGTAATTACTTGGAATGTAAGCTCCAATACACCAATTTCATAAAATATGTGAATGAGTTAATAAGCAACTACAAACAAGGGTTTTATTTCAAACTTTTCATTCATGGAGATTGACCCATACAGAAAGAGTTCCCTTTAAAATCCATCTTGTCAGAATCAACTGCGTGATATTGGTGTTTACTCCAATACCCACAATTATATCCCAGTTGGAAATACTCTTGGATTTAGAGTGTTACCAGTTAATTCATTCCCTTAGGTGAGTACTTTTTCCCCAAGGTAGGCCCTCTAAGATAGACAAAATCGAATGAACTTATTCATAGTTTGATCGACCCTTGTTTAGAAACAAAGTGAGAACCCATGTAATAAGCTCACTCACACTTGCACAAGAATTTTTTCAATTTTAAACCTAAAACAAAGTGTGGAGGTGATTGCTTTATCTAAACATAAGATCAAAAAAAGGCCTTTTGATTCTCAAGATCGTTGTAAAGTGCGAAAGAAGTGCATACGTCATTTTTGATGATGTTAGTTTAAGTAAGCAATCACAAAAATAATTGCACATGTTCATTTTGAGTCTACAAAGAAATGATTTTGATTCATTTTATAGCACCAAAATGAGATGTGAGACTTGCCTTTTTTTTAATTTGTTAACTTTAAACAAAATCTAGTCAATTTTCCCAAAGTTTTTTTTAACCCGTCACGCAATGAAAATTGAAAGCCTAAGAAATGTTTGTTTTAAAGCCCAAAACCAAATAAGTTTTCCTAAAATAGAAGATTAAGGCATAAAATGGAATCTCCAAGCATTAAAAAATTCTTTTGGGTTTCATGTTTGATACTTAAATCCTTAACTTTGATCTTCCTTTCATTTTTGCTCAACTCCAACACTCAATTCCAATGTCGAATCCTCATTTTTCTTGTAAACATCACAAAATAAAATCTTAAAAATAAATAAATTTATTTTAAGAAATCACTTGAGATATTTAACAACAAAAAGGTAGAAAATAGAACACAATTTCCCTCAATACAAGATAAAATTTGAGTTCTACAATGCTTCGCTTAATCAAGTAACAAAAAATCAACATTTAATACCTTGAGATATTCAAGATAAATTTGTCCAAAATATTGAGCTATCACTGAAATCTTTAATAACTTCAAAAAAAATCTTACTTTTATTAATGCCATCCCTACAAAAAAGGTAAATCTAGTGTCATATGTGAGCACCCTTCAAAATCTACAAACACTCTAAAATATGAAACATGGATTAGTGATATGCAAACCTTTCAAATGCTCCTATGAAATAATGCATCATGCTTTCATAAACAAGATAACAACACAAACTAATTAAGAGCATAAAAGAAGGATATGTATCTATCCCATAGTCGATTAGTGCTTCTTTGATGTGGAAAGAAGCCCTTTCACAATCCCTTTAGATAACCTAAAGGATAAAATGCTATGGAGATGGAGTGGACAAAATCAGTTCTCAATTGAAGAGAGTGACTTTGCATGAGATTGTAGATGATTTGTGGAGAGAGATCTAAATATTGTGGAGATGAAATGCTAAGATTATGGAGGATTAAACCAATGGAGATGATCTTTATTTATAGAATAGAATGATATAAGAATGCCAAACATGGAGGATGTGGAACTAAAAAGAAGTCAATGAAAAGAGGCCACTTGTCAACTTGTGATAGGTTGGAGGATGAGCACATTTTGGTCAATGTTCCAAAGAGAGGGAGATTTCAAATTTGAATTTGAGAGTTAAATGTTGAGTTTGACTTGTTCAAGGGACATGTAAGAGCTCATAAATCCCTTGTTGGATGTACATGTCAACTTGTTTTTGAATTCAAATTTGAGGGAATATTCCTCAAAGATGCCATGTTGATGGAAAATGATGAATTAAAATGATTTATTGGTGCAAGTGGGAAAAGCTAGAGGATGTGATGGGTGGTTAGGTTAGAGTTAATCCTGATTTAGTTAATTAAAAAGAGGATTAGTTGATTTGAAATTTTTACTTTAGATTTAAAGATCAAAAAGGAGATGAAAGATGATAAAGATTTAGCTAAATAAATATTTAATTTATTTATCTAAGGGGGATGATGATAAGATTAAATTAAATAAAGTTAATTTATTTAATTTTAGATCGACAATCCTTAGAGATTAAATCAATTAAACTTGGTTTATTTAATTGATGGGTGAATATGAACTAATTAAATGCATGACATCAATTTCATTTGTCTACACCAACCAACGTTTAACTTCACTAGATTTCCTTATCCTTGTGCCAAGAACCCAACCACATTTTTATCAACTGGTGGTCAGATGACTAAAGGCTTTGAAACCAAAAAGGATGGCCTTCCCTATCGACACGCCAAACACATCTAATTAAAAAATAAAAAACATCCAATACTTTTTTCCCAAACAGGAGCCCAATGTCAAAAGGGTTGAAAATTTGATTTATGGTTTCCATGTAGTGGTGATAGTTGGGAAGCAATTAAACAATCCACATATATGTTTACAAAGAAAAATCTATATAGGTATATATGCATCTAAATTTTATATGTAGAAAACACACATATATAACCATAGGTGGACTTCTCAATAGAGAAATCACCACATGATCAAAGGAAAATATACATATTTGCACATAGGGAAAGTAAAATGAAACAAAACAAAAGAAAGTCTCCTTTCCACCCTATGATATTGGGTCATGGGGCCTCATAGGCTCTGACCAAACCCCTGAGCAAGAACATACACTACCCACCAACATGATGAATGGTGAAATCAATGTTTCTTACTAGGCTTAATATAACCCTATTATTGTAAGAATTCTTTTTTGAGTAGGAAACAAATAACAACTATCTTCCCAAAACAATAAACACAGGGAGGAGTATATTTTGTCTACATATAATTCAAATGATATACATACATATCTACACACATGTAAAGGAAAATGAAACACAATAGAAGAAGCACATACTTTCTTGTGGGTATATATTTACAAGCAATATATTTGCATATATGCATCAAATGCATGAAATAGATAAAGATGTAGCTAGAAAACAAAATGTACATTAACATATATGTATGTGGAGGTAGATGCAAATATATATTCATTTTTTATTGTTGTTTAGCAACTTAAAAACTAGGAAGGTTGACAAAAATTTGGAGCAAAGTTCACACATATAACCTATCAGTTAAAATTTTCCATATAGAGGCAATGGTTGTGAAGCAATCAATATTGTTTCATTTATGGTTTCCATATAGAGATAATGGTTTCAAATCAATAAAATATTCAAATAGAAACATTTTTTAATATATGCTTTCCATTTAGTGTTGATTGCCACAATAATATTTAGAGTTCTAATGTTATCAAAGCAATTGAACAATTTATATTATTTTGTTGGTATGTGGTGACTGATCATGCTATACTGTATAGCCCATGGTATACTATACACCATGACATGTATCCTACTTTTTCGTGTCATCACCGAAAAATGGAAAAGTCAACAAAAAAAGAAAAATCCAATTTTGTAGAACTCAAAATTTTGAAGCTTCTAAGCTTGTTAAAAAGTGGTTCAGATGGGTATTATAGTATGATGAAAATTGCGATTATTAACAAGATTGTAATAAGTTTTACACTAGTTAATAAAAGTATTGGATGGTTGCGGTTTGGTGGATATAGCCTGGATTGGGTAAAACATGTTAAATTCTCTGTGTTATGATTTATTTTGTGTGTGTTTTAGTTTCTTTGTTTATTAATTAAATCTGCATTTAATTGTTAGATATCTACCATCTCTAACCCTAACAAGTGGTATCAGAGTGGGTTGTGCTTTGATTATTGTCTGTAGGAAGGTCTCACGGTTGAGTTGGAGCAATGGTAGACGAGGGTAAGAAGGTTGAGAAGTTTAATGGGTAGAACTATCAGTTGTGGAAGATGCAGATGGAGGAATATCTCTATCAGAAGGATTTATGGTGGCCATTGGAAGGGAAAACCAAGAAACCCCAAGCAATGTTTGATGAGGACTAGGATATTTTGGATAGAAAGTCTCTTGGCAGTATTCGTTTATGCCTAGCACAATCGGTGGCATTCAATATTACAACAAAGACAACTAAAGAGTTGATGGAAACCTTGGCAAAGTTATATGAAAATCCTTTCTCTTCGAATAAGTTATTTCTTACGAAGTTTTTATTTAATATGAAAATGGTAGAAGGTGGGTTAGTTACTAATCATTTAAATGAGTTTAATACGGTCACTAGTCAATTAACTTCTGTAAAAGTAAAATTTAATGAAGAAATTAGGGCTCATTTGATTCTATGTTCTTTTCCTGAAAACTGGAATAGTTTGGTAATGGTTGTTAGCAATTCTATTTTTGGTTCAAATACATTGAAATTTGATGATGTTGTTGGTGTTATTTTGAGTGAGGAAATTCATAGGAAAAGCTCAGGTGGAACATCCACATCAGGCAGTGTTTTGAATGCAGAAAGCAGAGGCAGAACAAAGGAGAGATGAAACAATTATGGAAATCATTGGAAGTCATGATGAAAATCAAAGGACAAAAGGTCTCAATCTAGAGATAAGAGGAATTGCTGGTATTGTGGTAAGCCAAGTCATTTGAAGAGAGATTGCTAGTCTCAAAAAAATAAAGGAGACAAAAAGGAATGAAGTAAAGAGGAAAATGTGGTAAGTAATAAATCTGATGAGGATGCTTTGATTCTTTCCCTTGATAATATTGATGATTCTTGGGTGTTAAATTTAGGGGCTTCATTTCATAATACCCCCCATAGAAGTTATTTTTTTGATTATGTCCAAGGGTATTTTGGGCTAGTTTATTTAGGAGATAATGAACCCTATCAAATTGTTGGAAATGTAAGAATCAAGATTAAATTGGAAAATGGGAATCATTGGCTACTACATGAGGTAAGGCATGTTTCAAAGTTAAGCAAAAATTTAATTTTACCTTGGCAACTAGATGATGAAGGTTGTGTTGTTACATTTAGTGATAACAATTGGAAGGTCACAAAGGGTGCCTTAGTGGTAGAAAAAGGCATGAAAGTAGGGACCTTATATCTTTGTATAGGTCATACTATTCCTTCTACTTTAATTGTTATGGAAAAAGGTCAATGTTTAGGAACAATTGTTGAGGTTTAGTAGGTAGAAGATCATATAGTTGTTGTGGACTCTGAATCAACACTATGGCATAATAGACTTGGGCATATGAGTGAAAATGGTATGAAATTACTTCATTAAAATAATGTTTTACTAGGTCTAAAATTTGTTAATATGGATTTCTATGAAAGTTGTGTGTATGGAAAACAAAAGAGAGCTAGTTTTCTCAAGGATGGGAAGCAAAAGAAAGATGAGAAATTGGAGCTTGTGCATACAGATGTATGGGGACCAACTCAGATATCTTCTCTTAGTGGCTCTCTATATTATGTTACATTCATTGATGATGCAACTAGGAAGGTATGGATTTATTTCCTTAGGTAGAAATCTGATGTACTTGAAACTTTTAAAAATTGGAGAAGCTTGGTTGAGAATAAGATGGGTAAAAAAGATAAAATGTCTTAGATCTGATAATGGTGGTGAGTATTGCAGCAAAGAGTTTGAATATTATTGTTTATCTAATGGTATTCATAGGCAAAAAATGATTCTAAGGAATCCACATGAAAATGGAGTGGTTGAGCACATGAATAAGCATGCACAAACTATGAGATTGCATGTTGGGTTTCCTTTAAAAGTGTGGGGAGAGATTGTACACACTATTGTTTATTTAATTAATAGAGGTCCCTCTAATCCTTTGGGTTGTGGTATTCCAGAGGAAGCATGGAAGGGTAATAAAGTGAGTTATTTTTTTCTCAAAATATTTGGTTGTGAAGCATTTGCACATGTAGATTCTGAAAATAGAACCAAGCTTGATGCAAAATCAAAGAAATGTGTATTTTTTGGATATGGCATTGATGAATTTGGTTATAGGCTTTGGGATTTTAAAAATTAGAAAATTGTGAGAAGCAAGGATGTCATATTCAATGAGAAAGTATTGTACAAATATCTGTTGCTGCAACATGAGAAGAAAGAAAATGATTATGTAGTGTTGGATGATACTCTAAAAAATGATGTTTCAGTGGTTCCTCATGTTGGGCAACAATAGCAACAACAAATACCAAAAAATCTTGTTAGACAATCTTCAAGGTTTAGTAGACCTCTAGAAACATTCTCTCCCTCTTTGTATACTATTTTATTAACTGATGTTGGTGAACCAAAATATTATGATTAAGCTATGTAGGTGGATACCAAGGTTCAATGGGAGCATGGAATGGAAGAAGAAATGGACTCCTTGCTAAAAAATTAGACTTGGAAATTATGTAAGTTGCTTGCAGGTAAAAAGGCTTTACCAAAAAAATGGGTTTATAGGCTAAAATAGGAGGACAGGGGTAAGAAAAGGTTTAAATCCAAATTTGTTGTACAGGGATTTGCACAAAAAAAGGGTATTGATTTTGATGAGATTTTTTCTCCAGTTGTTAAAATGACTTCTATTTGTATTGTTTTAAGTATTGTGGCTGCTAAAGATCTGCATTTAGAACAACTTGATGTTAAAACAACCTTTCTCCATGGTGATTTGGAAGAGGAAATATATATGGAATAGCCACAAGGATTTGAGGTCAAAGGTAAGGAGAAACTAGTGTGCAGATTGAAGAAAACTTTATATGGCTTGAAGCAAGCACCTCGACAATGGTACTTGAAATTTGACAGTTTTATGGCTGAGCAAGGCTACAACAGGTGTAATTCTAACCATTGTATTTATTTTAAGAGGTTGGATAATGATAGATACATTATTTTATGTTTATATGTTGATGACATGCTTGTAGTTGGGTCTAACATGGATCACATAAGTGAGCTAAAGCAACAGTTAGCAAAATCTTTCACTATGAAGGATTTGGGGGTAGCAAAAAAAATCCTTGCTATGAAAATTTATAGAGATAGGAAAAAAGAAAATTGTTTTTATCTCAAGATAATTATGTTGAAAAGTTGTTGCAGAGATTTCATATGGAGAATGCAAAAGCTATTAGCACACCTTTGCCTAGTCATCTTAAATTGACTAAGGATATCTTTCCAAAGACAAAAGAGGTGGAAGAGAAAATGTCCAAGGTACCATATGCTTCAACTGTAGGTAGTTTAATGTGCGCCATGGTATGTATGAAACCAAATATTTCACATGCTGTAGGAGTTGTTAGTAGGTATTTGAGTCATCTTGGAGTTGAGCATTGGAATGCAGTAAAATGGATTCGTAAGTATTTGAGAGGTACATCCAATAAATGTTTATGTTTTGGGGGCTCTAATATTGATTTAAAAGGCTATGTTGACTCATATTTGGTAGGGGATATAGATACCAGGCAGAGTACCACAAGTTATGCTTTTACAACTAGTGGGATAACAGTAAGTTAGATTTCTCAATTGCTTTATCCACCACAGAGGCAGAGTATGTTGTCGCAACAGAGGCAGGAAAGGAGATGATATGGCTACAACTTTTCATGGATGAGTTGGGAAAACAACAAGCTAGAAATTACTTGTTTACAGATAGCTAGAGTGTTATACATCTTGCAAAGAATTTTTTCTTGCATTCTAAAACAAAACACAAATAGTTGAGATATCATTTCATTTGGTTGGTGTTGGAGGATGGACGGGTCAAGCTGGACAAAATACATACAAATGTCAATCTAGCATATATGTTTATGAAGGCGGTGCCAAGGGAGAAGTTGAGCTCCTTTTCAGCTTTAGTTGGCCTTTAAGGTTGAATTTAAGTATAACAGAGCGACAGGGTTCAAGGTACTTATTTCTAGTGGGAGTTGTAAGTGTAGAAGTGTTGTCTAAGATCAGTCTCCAAGTGGGAGGTTTGTGATGGCATGGAGCCTGATCAGTCTCCAAATGGGAGATTATTGGTATGGGGTGATTGATCATGCTATACTGTATAGCCCATGGTATACTATACACCTCGCCATGTATCCTTGTCGTGGTTCAGGGCCGGGTTGGGCCCCAGGCCAGGGTTTACGGGTGATAGCTCCTAAGAAAAATTTTACTCCTACTTTTTCACGTCATCACCAAAAAAGGGAAAAATCAACGAAAAAAGAAATCTAATTTTCTAGAACCCAAAATTTGGAAGCTTCTAACCTTGTTAAAAAGGGGTTCGGATGGATATTGCAGTATGATGAAAAATGTGATTATTCACAAAATTGCAATAAGTTTTGCACTGGTTAATAAAAGTATTGGATGGCTGCAGTTTGGTGGATGTAGCTTGGATTGGGTGAACCACATTAAATTCTGTGTTATGATTTATTTTGTGTGTGTTTTAGTTTCTTTGTTTATTAATTAAATCTGCATTTAATTGCTAGATATCTACCATCTCTAACCCTAACATATTTTCCATAAGGCATTGTTGATTGTTGTTTTGTAGCTTTACCTACTATCAAGATTGTGAGCCACCACTATGACAAGTGTTTATACAAAAAACATACATACATATGCACACCTAAACTTGTCAAGACATGTGAAAAGAATATAGATAAGTTTAAATGCAGATATATGTGTATGTTGCCCGAGCAGAGGAAATAGACATCACTTGGCATAGATTTTCATGAAAACATTGTTTCATGTATGGGTTCCATATATTGCTGAAGGTTGTAATAATACCTTGCATTTAAAACTTACGAAAGTAATTAAACAGTTTATGTTATTTTCAAAAAGGAATTGTTCAATTTTGGGCTGTTGATTGAGTTGCACAACATACACAACAAACATTATAGCCAAGAGCCATATGAAACATAAAATTATGAGTGGACATGGCAAAGTAACAGAGAGAACATTTAAGAAGCATTATATTTATATACAAACATACACACTCATACATACAAATTCATTACAAACACATATATGTACACATAACTCTATCAAGATATTGTATGCACTCAGAACATTCAAAAAAAGATTAAAATGACAAAAATCAAATGATAAAATTTCAATTACATTCTGAATTTTAATCTTGTGCAACAATAGATTTTAATAAGACGGACTCAAGAAAAAACATAAAAGCTTTGCACAGACTATAGAGAATAGTCTTCATTATACATTACATAGAAAATATTATAACAAAAATAAAGTTTTATGCAAACTTAATACAATGGAAGATAACTATATGTGATGTGGCTTTATGAATGCAAAGGCAAGATGACATTTAATAGTCATGGATTCAATGGAGCCAACATTATAGCTTACACCAATTGTGGAGAGATATGAGTATGTGGAAATTGAAATAGACAAGAAGAAAATAACTATATTGATATTAAAAACAAGTCACAGATACATATAAACATTCAATTTTGCATGCATATACACATACAAATGCATTATAGACACATATATCTGCACACATCTATATCAAAATGGTTTATGAACTAAAAATTTGACTACATGCATATATATGTATGTATATACATACGTAAATGTATACATGCATACAACCATGTCCACAAGTATATATATGAATAGCTATAAATACGGATACATGTGTTAAATAGGGTGATGTAATTATATAAACAAACAACATAAAATAAAATGAGGAACATATACATAAAGTGAAACAAAACTATAAGTGACATAAACAATACAAAATAAAATAAGTGTATCTTCTTTTGTTAAACATTGTAAGTTATAGTCCATTGTCTTAATATATAACCAATTAAATGAAGAACAAAGCAACAACATTAGAAAGGAAAGGTCTTTTGATGTGATGGGAACTCCAAGAAAAGACAAGGAAATAAATTTCCAATCAACATAGACTATAACAAATATCCAAAGTCACAATTAGCAATGGTTGTTTTTAATTCAAAGCAGTATGATAGTTATCTCTCGAGATTCTTGCATGGTAGGGGAAATTGCAACAAATCTGATAGCAACAACTACACTTAGCTTCAAAGTTAATTCTTGCAACTTTTACTATTGTTGTTTTAAGCCTTGTTTCTGAATTATAGGTCTAAGTTTTAAGAACAATGAAAACAAAAGAGGTGTAGGTGACACCATTGATAACAAACTCAACTATCATTGTAGCAGAAGACTCATATTGCAACATGTAAATCTTTTTTGTTGACATCTGCAATAAGCTTGTTGTAGCCTCACCAAAATAAATAGCCCAAATCTCACTCATGTGGTCTTCCATCTATAGTTGTAACAAATATCAGAGGTCACAATCAGCTACTATTGTCTAGCATTTAGGGAAATACCACATATTTTGGAAAAATCTTCACACTTTTTTGCATTGTCTTCCATTGGCCTAGAAGGGACATGCAGTGTAACAAAATGCATCAGTTTTAATATATTTCACTATTTCCTTGATAGTAGCCTACAAAGTTTCTAGCAAGACAATAGTGACTCTGCCATTTGCTAAAGTGACCTTTTGAGGCACTATCTAGGAGGGCTCAATGGTAGGTGGCTCAATATGTGCTTATTGGATCAAGGGTTTTACTTCTGGAATGTCAAGATTTATGTATAGAAAAATCCCTACAGTTGTATTTAGAATAGTTCCATTGAAATATCCAACACGCACATTTTTAACAAGTACGACAATCATACCAGGGATGTACAACCTTTCTAGCTCACCACCCTTTGCTTCCCAATTTGGGCCCCAAAAATTAACATCAATGTAAGAAGTTGATAAATCATTAAGTTTCATAGTTCTATGAATCGTTTCAAACTGATCCTTTCTTTGAATAGTTGATACCTTTCCTACATGCACCACAACCCCAATAATATTAATCAATGTGTTATTGTTGCAGTTTGCAATTTCATTTATTGGGATGAATTTATATACTTTATCTAACATAAAGGCCTCATTGTCACAACATTTCAATATTGATTTTGATCCAAAATGATTTCCATACCGTTCAACTTATTAAATTTTCTATCTGCTTTTCTAATTGAGCCTTTTGACACATAATAAGTGCAGCCCACCTGAACCCTATTATAATGCAATTATGTTATGTCATTAAAGAAAGTGATTTATATTTTTGTTCCCTCACTATCAATAATTTCAAAGCTAAATACCTAGCCCTCACATCCATGTTTATTGTAATCGTGCATATCCCTTTTAGTTGTTACTCGGCCTTTTATTGTCCATTTGGTTTGGTAAATATTCAGGCCTTTAACAAGGATGATATTTGTAGGAGCACTATGTTGTGTTGGGGATGTATGAATCCCAAATGTTGAGGCTCATTTGGATGGGGAGGGTGACTCTCAACCCACTATTTTTTCTTGATCTCTAAACAAATATCTAGGTTTTCCAATTAGCTAACAATCTAAAATTTTGACATCTAAGGACAATATGACAGTTGCCTTGGAACCAAATGAAGGTCAAATATTAAAAATGGTGGTCCCCAAAAACAATAAAGCATACAACAACAAGTTCAAGTAGTGCAAAATAATAACCAACCTTGATACCCATAGCTTCCTACATAGATAGTTTGTCAAGGACAAGATGGAACCTATTTTTAATGCCTGTGTAAACAAAAGGTCATTGTATTTTGCAGGAAAAGTCACTCTTTGCATGTGGATTCTATCAAAGAGGACAACTTTGTAGTAGCCTACTAGACTTTTATCACCTATTTTTTGAAAAGATATTAGCTAAAGAATCAAAGATGGGACAACATCTCCAACATCAATAGATCGTATCACATGTGTTGTCAAGGTTGGTCATACATTTGCATCCTACAAGGTGGTTTTACTTAGCCAAGACAAAGCAATGATATTCTCAAGGCTATGATACAACTCAAGAAACAAAATTAAGGAAAAGAGGTAGCACAAAATGGATCAATTTTTGGTATTCGATAAACAAGGAAGCATATAGCAATGTTGACACATTTGAAAATTGCAACCTTTTTTTTTCTAACAAATAGGTCACTACCAAATGGCTAGCAAATCAAAAGGAAAAGGAAACATAAAGAGTTTAAATATAAATTAGTTAGAATATATATTACAACAAGTGTTAATTCAAATGAAGCATATTCATAGTTCACTGGAAGCACATGGAAAAATGTCAATATAATTGTTAGCAACAAAAGGGAATCAAGGAACAAACTTAACGAACTAGTTCTTGAGGATTGTTCATTAGACTAGGAAGATCCAAAGTCCATCGACATTGTTGGGGCTGCTCTTTTAAAAGCTGAGAGCTACAATGCTAGTGGTTGACTATAAGCTCTATGTCACAACAACATGAGGGATAAATATTCAATTAAAGAAACAAAGGCTAACAATAACCTGACCAAAACACATACAAGAAATATAAAACATTGATAAAATGACAACCATCAATTTCTTCAAAAAAGAACACTATCTCTCAATTTTTTTGTACACACATTAACAATATGACAGTAATGGATTAATAAAAAAAGGGTTTAATAATTCATATAACACTTAATATATAGTTTATTATTCAATTTTTTTTGTTTCAAAATTTTTATGTTTCAATTTTTTTTCTAGAGACATCAACAATATGAGGAAAAATAAATAATTTAAAAAAGGCTTCAATGTTCCATATAACAAGGTATGTGTAGGATCATGATGGGCCAAAAAGTGGCAATATGATGGGTATGTGTAGGGTATGTGACTGATGACTTTTTTTTACCCAAAATTGATGAAATGAAAAGGGTTTTTAAAGGAGATTCTCATATTTCTAGCAATATAAATTATTCTTTACTTTGAAATTAATAAATAATAATAATTATTTTTTATTTGAATTATGACTAAAGTCTTGATTGATAGCCTATTGATTTTTCACATTACTATTTATTTTGAACTAAAAAAATAATTTCAATTACTTGGAAAAAAAATACAAAAAAAATGCAAATCCAGAAGTCCTCTACTTATATATAAAATATATAAAAAAAATCATTTTTTTATTATAGGAGTGGATTACACCTTTTTTTTCCTTGAAATTTAAGTACTACTATATTGAAATTTCAAATTTTCACCAAATATTTAAAAAAAAATAAAAATAAACCTAGTAGTTTAGAAACTACATCCAATTTTCTATAGATTCTATTCTTTTATTTTTTTGAAATAATATAGATAACTTATTCAATTTTTTATGTCAAGTTGTTTAACTCTAATTTTTCTAAAATTTTTGCCACTTAAGGGCCTATTTTTTCCATGATGGTCCTGCACATACCCAACACTTAATATAAAGTTTATCATTGCAAGAATTTCCTGTTGAGGCTCAAAAAAATAACAACTATTGTTCCCAAAAGAATAAACATTGAGAAGATTGTGTATGTATGTTGTTTACATCTACATTAACATACATACATATCTACACATAAAAAAAAATTATATTATTTTATTTATGGGTTTTGTTATGTGACAATGGTTGCAACTTAATAAAATAGTTTATGTTGTTTTCCATAAAGCATTGTTAATTGTTGTTCTCTATATTTGGCTATATTGTTTCATTTTTGATACATAATAAAATAGTAAATGTTATAGATTTTATGTTGTTATATAGGAGGCATTGTTGACTATCATTGCCACTCATTTTATTTCTACTATGTGCAAAAATATACATATGCAAAATTAGATGCAAAAGACATTACTATATAACACCTAAAATACAATTTATGATTCCAAGGATGTCCTAACAGAATAAAGATAGGGATTAGTCTGTATCAATGTTCTTTTGCATCCATTATGACATACATACATTCTTGCACATAGGGGAAATACATTGTCCATCACTATAATCAACTATCTATGCAATTTTTTATAAGGCATTGTTGATTGTCATTCTATGGCTTTGGCTGCTATCATTGCTATGAAAAAGGAGGGAAACCTTCTATGAAGGTGCAAGTTTGATCATATTTTTTCAAGCTACTATCAAGATGGGAGGATATTTTTTTGCATTTATCTACATGGGGTGATAGTTGCAAAAGCAATACAAAAGTGTTGGCTATGATAATTTATTGCCCCTTTTTTGCAGATGCTCAAGAAAGTAGGGAATAGACAGAAAGCAAGTGGGAAGAGTTGCATATAGAAAAAACCCTTTGTATTTCCAACTATTCTTATATATACTTGTGGACATGGTTGTATGGATGTATACATATACATATGGATATACATAAACATATATCCATGTAATTGAATGTACTAAGTGCATAGAACATCTTGATACAGTTGTAGAAATATGTGTCTATAATGCATTTGTATGTGTGAGTGTGTACATCTTTATTTGTGTTTTCTACATGTATCTTTTAGGTCATGTGTTTATGTTTATATAGATATGTCTAGTTTTTAACATCAATATTGTTATTTGCTTCTTATTTGTGTCAATTTCCACATACTGTTATATCTCCACAATTACTATTCACTATTTTGAACATATATATGTTTGTGTGGGTGTGTATGTGTGCATGTGAAATTTTCACATGTATTGCTAAAGCCACAATTCAACAATATCCAATACTATATGGAAAATAGTGTAGGCTATCACCGTAGGCCACACAAAAACAACCAACAATGTTGTATCAAGAAGAGCATGAACTGATTTATTACTTTGCAACCATCACCAATAGATCAAAACCATACACCAATTAATGTTGATCCCAACTGAGATTCAATTTCACTGGCCTTCTCTTTCGACATGGAAATCATGTACAATATTAAAAATAAAAAAATTGAGCACCTTTTTTCCCAAACAACATTGATACATATTGACATATTTTTGGAATGTTAAACCATATTTTGAGTGTTATATCAAACATTGATGCCACCATCTTTGTAGAAGTTCTTCCTTAAATAACTTCAAAAATATTTTCAACGCATTGTATGTAGAAAAATGTTTCTTATTATGCTTAATATAAAGCTAAGTATATATGAATGCTGTCTACATCTAATTTCACATACATACATATCTACACATAGGAAAAGAAAAATGAAATGCTACACCAGATGGAAAAACCTGTAGAACACAAAAATTAACCATAACAAACCCCTCCAAAACCATTGCCACAAAAAGGAAAACCATAAATCAAACAATATTGGTTTCCACAAATAGTATTGGTTTCCAAAAATAATATAGTTTTTGGTAGAATACAATCTACAATTCATATATATATGCATCTAACTTCACACACACACACACACACATATTGGTGTAACTTATATTTTGCAGCTACATTTATATGTATTGCATGCATTGGATGCATATGTAGGAATCTATTTCTTGGAAATATATAAACACAAAAGGTATGTGTTTCTTTTGTTGTGTTTCATTTCTCTTTTGTTGTGTGCAAATATGTATGTATGTGAAATTATATGTAGAAAAAATTCATATAGACTTATCGCCATGTTTATTGTTTGGGGAATCTGAAGTTAAATGCACCTTTTTAGTTATTATTTCTTTTAGCCTCAAAAATGGAGTTGTTAGAATGATAGGTTGTATAGTAAGTGTAATAAGTATCATTGATTGCACCATTGATTAGAGTGGTAGATGATGTATGTTCTTGCTCTAGGATTTGGTTAGAGCCTATGAGGCTCCATGACCCAATATGGTAGGGAGGAGAGGAAGCCTCATTTTGTTTTGTTTCATTTTATATTTTCTATGTGTAGATCTGTGTGTTTTTGACATTAGATATAGACAACATTCATATGTTTTAAGTACACCTATGGATATATATGTGTAAAATCCTATGATGCTCCATGACCCAATATCATAGGGTGGAGAGTAGGCTCTCTTTTGTTGCATTTCATTTTATTTTCCCTATGTGCAGTTATGTATCTGTGTGAAATTAGATGTAGACAACATTTATATGCACAACAACCTCTATATTAAGTGTAATAAAATACATCAATATCATCATTGATTATGGTAGTGGACAATGTATGTTGATCTGCCATTATAATCAATAGTGAGACTAATCTTTCATCTCACACTTAATATAAAACTTGTCATTCTAAGAAATCCCTATTAAGGCCTAGGAAAATAAGAAATATCCTTAAAGATAGAAAAACAACCAACAATTCCTTATAAAGAAGAACATGAACTATTTTATTAATTTGTAATGATCGCCACTACACATAAACCATAAATCAAATAATTTATTTGAGGCCACAAAACAAACAATCAACAATGCCTTATGGAAAATAGAATAAAGTATTTTATTACTTCAAAAAGTATTAAACATAAGGTCTGGAAAACTAGAATGCAACACATAAAACAATAAGAGAAATAGGTATGTACCTTTGAGTCATTCTATTATGGAATAATTGAATTGTGACCATATTATTATAAGTAAAACTAATAGTATCATCTTGATTGAACCAAGTAAGGTATTTATTATGAAATTCCATGACTAAATCTTTCACTCTTGGTGATTTTTAATTCAAAGCTTACAATTCAAATGTATTTAACCTTAATTATAATTATTCCTAATCCAACAAAATTGTGTGACTATGTTGTTTAATCGTTGAAATTACAGACTAAGTTCACTTTTACATAAGTTAAGGAAATTGACTAACTATGATAATATTGTAATAATAAATCAACATAAGGAATTAAAACTAAAATAATGAAAGACAAGAGAGAGAAGAATGAAAAGACAAAAGAAAGAGAGGAACACAAGCTTGATAATAGATTTTTTCCAATCAGGACTACATCTTCGAGTCCACTTCTCAAGATAGACCACTTTATTAATATTTATAAGCAATGAAAATTCCTTGTTACAATATCCAAGCACCACTTGCATAAGAATTTCTAACATTCTCTCTCTCCTTTACAATTTTTGGTGTAATAATGGGCACCTTGTAATCTCTCTATCAAACTCTCACAATTCCAATAACTTTACAAAAATAAAATTATTCTCTCCAAGATAATTTTCCCTTTTATACAAAATTATTGCCTAATATGTTTCATAAACATATGATTTAAAAATCTCACTTTACAGGTAAAAATATTTGATAATCCCCCTATGTACAAAGATAATCTTCATATAATCCCCTCACAAATCTTATTTTTCTCTCTAAAATTCTCTTAATCCCTTAAAAATATTTAAATAATCTTTATAAATAATTTTGATATTATTTTAAGCCCTTTATATTTCATATAATTAGGCTTTGATCTTTAAAATATCTTTTAATATCATCCAAATTTTATACAAGTCCCTTATAATTATTTAAATTCAAGCTATACAGTTCATAGATTAATTAGGATTAACTTGGTTGTAATTTTGGAGGGTTTAAATCCTTGAAAATAGGGTTATTTGTTTTCAAGATTTTCTCTAAAACTTATCGATTCCAACTTCACACTCAACACTATTCAATGGTGGATTGGAAAATAGACATTTTAGGGGTGGGAAGGTTGCTACGTAGACCCCCACCCCTTTCCATATTTAATAAGGTAATTTAAATATTTTGAACAACAAAACAAACCCACACCTATCATGTGATAGAGCACACATTTTAGCGGATTGGTAGGCCATGAAAATTCATATACTTTCAGCAAATAAAACTATTCCAATGAACTGAACCATGGAGGACAGAGATAATGTTCCATATGGTAGTTGATGATTGGCCGAAGTCTGCCACATGTTAGCCTATCACTGGACTAGGTCAACACCCTGTCACCATCTTGTCACTATACAGACTGTTATCTAGATGCCATGTGTCAACTCATGACTAGTCCACATCATCTGCCTACCTTGTCACCATCCCACATCAGCATGCTGACATCATGATGACATCAACATTTTAACTAGTTAGCCCTTTTGACTAAAAGTTTGACTTGGCATAACTTTTGCATATGGACTTCATTTTTGACAAAAATGAATAGTGTCAGAATCATGACAACGAGCTCTTTGACATGATGCTACTTTTGGCCAATTTTGAGATGATGATTTTTTTTCCTTTTTCACTGGCCTCTATACTTAGTTTGACCCCAACTTTGACTGCACATAACTCTCATGTAAAATCTCTTTTTGACATGATTCAACTTGCATTAGGATTGTGTAGGCGAGCCCTATGCAATGGAGCTCATTTTATCTAATTCTAAGATTGGTAATTTTTGAGGTCTTCTAGATCCTCCTAGATCATTCCTCCCAATTGAGAAGCTTTTAGACCTCTAAAAGTCTATTTTTAGATAGAGGTATGTGCAAGATCATGATGGGCCAAAAAGTGGCGATATGATGGGTATGTGTAGGGTATGTGGTTGATTGATGAAACATAAAGGGTTTTTAAAGGAGATTTTCATCTTTCCACCAATATAAATTATGATTTACTTTGAATTTAATAAATAATTATTATTCATTTTCTATTTGAATTACAACTAAAGTCCTAATTGATAAGCTGATTGAAAAACATTTATATCTTTCAAATAGTATCAATTTTTTTGAATGTGAAACATACATCACATTCTATGTGTCACATATTATAGGATTAAAAAAATGAATTTCATGAATTTTTGACCAATTTAAGGTGGTCAAACATACAAGTTTTTATATTTTTTAAAAGTTGTAATGAAAAATTCATAATTAATTATTTATTTGGAAAAATATTACAAAAAAATATGCATCACATCCAGATATGAGTCCTCTACTTATATCTAAAATCTTATAAGAAAAAATATAATTTTATTGTGATTAGGGTGTTCAGACAAAAACCTACTTCTTTTTTCCTTGAAATTTAAATACTATTGCATTGAAATTTCAAGTATTCACCAAATAGATTTTTCTTTTAAATAAACCTAGTAGTTTAGAAACTACATTCAATTTACTATAGATTCTATTCTTACATATTTTTGAAATAATATAGATAACTTATTCAAATTTTATGTGAAGTTTCCTAACTCTGATTTTTCTGAATTTCTTGCCACTTAAGGGCATTTTTTTCCATGATGATCCTGCACATAGCCATAGAATTTAAGCCAGGGAATTTTCACCCCACTTTCTCAGTACCATATGTCCACCTTGCTAGAATCTTGAACATTTTACCCATCACAAACATGAAGAAAAATGATATAGCATTTTTGATACAATTAATTGCATATTCATCAATATTCACTATCACATCCATGATCCACATAGAACAAACTAGTATAATAACAAGAAATAGTACTGAATAAACTGATGTGAGAGAAAAAAGTATCAACATGCTAGATCTCTTGAACAAGAAAATTGTTAGAAAATGAATCATTCAAACCCTCTTTTACCACCTTTGGTTGAAGGCTTAACTATGCTTGTAATTGATCCTCCACTGTGTTTTTTGTGACACCCTATCATCTTCATCCTTAGTATCACTAGTTGTTACAAACATGAGAGTTAAAGCATTGCTTGCATTTACAATCATATTTACATGCCCTATGTTTACAAAATATCTATCATTCTTCATGTAATGATCTTTTACAATATATATCAATTCAATCCTTAAACAAATGATACCTATTATGTCCCCTATAGAAAATGGCCTTTCTGTCGTACAAGTAAGGACTACCTAGAACCATCCCATAGATGTCAAGTGGAATTACATCTAACTTTAACTCATATACAAACTTGGATGTGATTACAAATCAGAATTTACATTTCTTTGACACATGTAGCTAAGCATTATCATGCACCCAACCCAATGAATATGGCTCAAGATGAGTTGTTTTTAATCCCAATTTCTTAACAACTTGTTCAAATATTAGATTCACTTGTGATCCACTATCTATGAGTGTGTCCATCTTACTTTGTTTTGCAATATCCCTTATATGAAACAATTCATTCCTCTTAATTTCAATAGGTACTTCATTACACTTTATAGAAGAAGAATGGGAACTAGTACTGACAAAGACAATGTTACCTTTTATGACCAAAATTGTGATCTTGGTTTCATCATCAGAATCTAATCCAAGATCATGCACGATAGTTGTAGTCTTTTGCTTACCCTTTTGATCCTTAAACCATTTTGGTTTCTGATCAAGATGCAATTTCAAGCACTTTTCATCTTT
This sequence comes from Sequoia sempervirens, assembly GCA_007258455.2. NCBI lineage: Eukaryota > Viridiplantae > Streptophyta > Pinopsida > Cupressales > Cupressaceae > Sequoia > Sequoia sempervirens. Next base: position 177,119 of record VDFB02356544.1, on the reverse strand, counting down.
GTGCCCTTTCTTCTTATAGTGTAAGAAATAAGGCTTATCCTCCTCTTTCTTTACAGTTTGCCATCTGCTGCATTTTCTTCTTTTCTTTCTTGCTCCTTTTGTGTTTATTTGAGTCCATTAAGAGACCATCATGGATATTCCTCAAGCTTTTTTCTAGATGAATGGCTTGCACAATAACCTCATCAAGGTTAGTTTGATTAAACATAAGTATTATATGCCTCAATTTTTTATGTAATCCACCAATATACTTTAACAAATTTTCTTTTGTATATAATTGAATGCCCCAAATTAAAGCTCTTTTCCTAAACTCTTGTGTATAATCCCATACACTTTGTCCTTTCTCTTGCTTTAATGGTTTCCAATTAATTACTTCTTTTTTCATATGACCTAATGGATAGAACTATTTCTTTAAGGCAGATATAAACTCAAGCCAAGAAGAAATAATTTTACCATATTGGCTTATATCTTCCTGAGTTCTACACTCCCACCAGATTAAGGTTCTGCCTCCTAGGAAAAGAGTTGCTAATTAGATTTTTTGAGAATCCTCAGTAAACTTCTAAATTCTACAATAAAATTTATTTTTTTTAATCCAATTATTAAGCTTTTTTGCATCTAGTTATCCATTATAAGTTGGAAATTCAAATTTAACATCAATCTTTAACAAAGGTGTATTAGCTTGAGATTGTATAGGTTGTTTCTTCTTTGAAGAAGAAGTAGACAAATAATATGAAGAAGAAGATGGGGATGGAGGTTTAGGAGGGTCACTACCACCTCCTACTCCTTTATCTTTATCATATTTTGAATTGGATTCACCTACATTCTTCTTTCTATTCTTGAGTTCCTTTTTATTTTGTCTCTCTTGTCTCTCTTGAAAAAGAACTTCCACCATAGCCTTCATTTCAAGAAATGATTTCTAGAAACTTTTCTCATCAAGCTCTGTAGGACTTTATTCAGTTACCATTTCTGATCGTGGAAAATACCTTCATTTTCTAATCATAGGATTGAACTCTGTAAGTGCACCTTCTCCTTGCTTTAATTTCAACCTAGTTAACATTCACTTTTGGAATTTCCTATTAAGAGATATGATACCAATTTTATCTATAATCAGAGGTTTACAATTCAAATGTATTTAACCATAATTATAATTATTCCTATTCCAACAGAATTGTGTGACTATGTTGTTTAACTATTGAAATTATATACTAAGTTCACTTTTACATAAATTAAGGAAACAGACTAATTACGATAATGTTGCAATTAGAAATCAACATAAGGAATTAAAAATGAAAGAATGAAAGAAAGGAGAGAAAATGATAAAAATAAAGAAGAGAGAGATGGACATGAGCTTGATAATGGTGTTCATCCAATAAGGACTATATCTCTAGGTCCACTTCTCAAGGTAGACTGCTTTATTAATATCGACAAGCAATGAAATTTCCTTGTTACTATATCCAAGCTCCACCTACATAAGAATTTCTCACAATATCTTTCTCCTTTACATTTTTTGTCGTAATAATCAACATCTTTTAATCTCTCTCTCAAACTCTCAAAATTCCAATAACTTTACAATAATACAATTATTCTCTCCAAGAGAATTTTACCTTTTATACAAAATTATTGCCTAATATGGTTCATAAACATATGATTTAAAAATATCACTTTACATGTAAAATTCTTTGATAATCCCCCCTATTTACAAATTTAATCTTCATATTACTCTCTCACAAATCTTATTTTTCTATCAAAAATTATCTTAATCCCTTAAAAATATTTAAATTTAGTCTATATATAGCTTTTTGATATTATTATAAGCCCTTTATATTTTCATATAATCGGGCTTGATCTTTAAAATATCTTTTAATATCATCCACATTTTATACAAGCCACTTATAATTATTTAAATTTGGGCTATATAGTTCATAGATTCATCAGGATTAACTTGGTTGTAATTTTGGAGGGTTTAAATCTTTGAAAATAGGGTTATTCATTTTGAAGATTTTCTCTAAAACTTTCCAATTCCCACTTCATACTCAACACCATTCAATGGTGGAGTGGCAAAGAGGAAATTTAATGGTGGGAAGGTCATTGGGTTGACCCCCACCCCTTTCCACCTTTAATAAGGTAATTTAAATATTTTGAACAACAAAACAAACCTGTTCCTATCATGTCATAGAGCGCACATTTTGTCGAATTGGTAGGCCATGAAAATTGGAAGTGAGAGGGTAAGGGGTTGAACCCCATCCATATAGTTTTAGCAAATAAAACTCTTCCAATGAACTAAACTACATAAGATAGAGATAAGGTGCCACATGGAAGTTGATGATTGGTCGAAGTCTACCACGTGTCATCCTATCATTCACCACATCAACACCCCATCACCACCTCATCACTATACAAACTGCTAACTAGATGCCATATGTCAACCTATGACTGGTCCATGTCATCTATCTACCTTGTCACCATGCCACATCAACATGCTAACATCATCATTTTGGCTAGTCAACCCTTTTGACTAAAACTTTGACTTGGCATAACTTTGCAATATATACTTCATTTTCAATGAAACAAATGGTTTCAAAATCATGATGATGATCTCTTCAACATGATGCTTCTTTTGACCACTTTTGAGATTTTTTGTTTTCCTTTCTAATTGGCCTCTATACCTAGTTTGTCCCCAACTTCTACCATTCATAACTCTCACATACGATATCCTTTTGATGCAATTCAAGTGGCATCAAGATCATGTAGGTGAGCCCTATGTGATGGAGTTAGTTTTGTCTAATTATGAGATTGTGAATTTTTTAGGTCTTTTTGGATCCTTATATATGTCTTAACACCTTGTTATGCTAATTAATTATCATATGAAGCATGAGTGTAATTCATGTTAATGATAATTATATATTAAAAAAAATTATTTAGAAAGGAAAAGGAAACATTCATATTTATTTTCTTAGGAAGATAGTTTTTATGTATTTCAACCTCAAAAATGAATTGTTACAAAAATAGGCTCTATAATAGGAATAATAAGAGACACTATTTTCCACATACAATGTGTTCAAAACCTTTTTGAAATTATTCAAGGAAGAAGTTCTAGAGAGTACAATGTGTTCAAAAGTGTTGTGACCATCACCACAAAGTGAAAGCTTGAAATGAAACAATAATGGTTTCAACAAAAACCTAGAAAAGGTGTTGAAAGGCTTAAAAATTGGGAAGGCTAACAAAAATTATGACCAAAGTCCACACATATATCCTATCGAGTAATTATAACTTTTTTTAATCAATAAATCTGTCTCTTTTATCTTTTTTAACTTCTAATTGTGTCTATAATTAATATTAAAAAATAGAAATATGGTAATGATTTTTAAAAATTTCAAGGATGAAAGTTTTTTTTTTCATATTTATTATTTTAGGTTAATTTTGATTAGAATGTTATAAATATACTAAATAATTTATAAGTAGTAGAGTTACACATGAAATTGATGATGATATTTCATATTTTGATTTTTTCATGATTAATCTTTAAATCTAGATTCCACACAAAACATGAACCATAAACAAAATAATATTTCTTTTAACAAACAATATAGTCTCTTCTCAATAGCACCTTACCAAAAATTAAAACAATATAGCATTTTCAACAACACCTTATCGAAAATGAGACAATATAGCCTAAGCTAGACAACAACAATAAAAAATGCCTTATGAAAATCAACATAAACTTTATAACATTAACTATTTTATTGCATTGCAACCATAACCACAAAATGGAATTGGTTTCAACACCAACCCAAGTCGGAAAACCCACAAAACATAAAAAATCACAATTACAAACCAATGCAAAAATATAGTCTTTTAAGAAATATATCCTTTTCAACAACACCTTATTGAAAACACAAGACAATATAGCCTAAGCTAGACAACAAAAATCAACCATACCTTATGAAAACCAACATAAACTTTATAGCATTAACTATTTTATTATGTTGCAACCATGGCCACAAAATGGATTTGGTTTCAACACCAACCTAGATGGAAAAACCCACAAAACACAAAAAATCATAGTTAGAAACACATGCAAAAATATAGTCTTTTCTCAAAACTACCTTATTAGAAGAGACACAAAATGTGAACCATAAATGAAACAATATTGGGTTTAATAAACAATATAGTTTCTTCTCAACAACACCCTATCAAAAATTGAAACAATACAAACTTTTTAACAATACCTTATTGAAAATGAGATGATACATCCTAAGCTAAATAACAACAATGAACAATGCCTTATGGAAATCAACATAAATTGTATAATGCTAAATTATAGACCCATGCAAAAATATAGTATTTTCTCAACAACACCTTATTAGACATTGAAACAATATAGTATTTTCAACAAGACCCTATCACAAATGAAACAATATAGCCTAATATAGAGAACGAAAATCAACAATTCCCTATGGAAATCAACATAAACTATATAACATTAAGTATTTTATTGAGTTGCAAAAAATCACAGTGTCAAACCCTTGCAAAACCATAGCCACAAAACATGTACCATAAATGAAATAATATTGTTGTTGTGCAGTTTTTGCACACACGCCACACTTGGAGTAGGGACCCTCTTTTTTGGTTTCTTTCAACCTTTGGTTTTATTGGATTTTCCTTTTGGAGGTCTTGAAATGTTGGTTTTGTTAGCTTTGACCTTTCCTTGAGGCTTGAATTGGCTGAAATTGAGTTTTAAGAAAAATCTGGGTTTTCACTTGACTCCGGGATTTTCCGGCTCCGACGGATTTTCCTGGGCCCTGGTTCTTTGTCTGTTTCTGGCTAGATTCTCTGAATCTAGGTTTTTGCCTGAATCTAGGATTTTTCGGTTCTAGTAGATTTTCCCAGACTGTGCCAAAATCCTGAACTTCGTTATATTCCCAGTTTTTGCTTTTCCGTGAAATCTGTGTTCATCTGGATTTCCGCATATCTTGAGATTTTCTGAAATTCTATTTTGGGCTTAGGTTTCTGGGTTAGTCAGAAGCATCTTATTGCTCATTAATGACTAAGGTACCTTTGCTCAGACGCAAAAATGGATGGACATAAAACCTTTTGGGCATCATTTCTTAACTTTATCATTCATTTGCTTGTTGCTCTCGCGATTGAGAGTTTTCCATTTGGGCTGTGAAGATTGATCTTGACTCATGTGCGTGAGGATTGTTTGGGTGCCGGTGTCTGGATTTTCATTGCCTGGGCGTGTTCATTTTGTAGTCGCTTCTTCGAGTTCGGGTATTACCAGCGCTAATCCATGGTATGTCGCCTCTGATCCTTTGTTGCATCTTGATTAAATCGTTCCAAGTAAATTGGTAACTGTCCCGGGTCGGCCCTCATTTGATCATGATTTTCTATTTATCGAATTAGGGTTGGATTTAAATTCACTCCAAAGATTTTTTGACCATGCTCATGTTCATCCATTTACTTGTGAGGGTGTAGGTATGAACCCATCCAAATAGGACTTTGCCCCTAAGCGCACTATTTGTTCTATTTTGTAAAACTTAGGGTTTCGGTTCATCTGCCCGAATTTTGAAAGGTTCAGTAGGGTGATCGTAATTCCATGTTTCTTGTTCAGCCCAACCTGCTCTTACCTTGGTAGATCCCTATCCGCATTAATGGATCTTCCCAATAGTGGATTCCCTTGAAATTTTAAAGCTTTTCTAGACTCTCATGGCGGGAGTCTGGTTATTGAAATTAGGGCATGATCGTTCTGCTATAGGAATTCATCATTTGAGGGTATAGGAAACTTTGAAATCCTTTGCATTCTGAGTCTTGTTGAGTGGTGTTGATTTCGGGACCCTTAGAATCCAAACGGAAGGGATTGCATGATTGTTTGATTAATGGTTCGCGTGTGGTCGATCGTCGGGTTCCCGTGGTGTCTGCACAATTTCTGCGCACCCAGATTTTCCCAGTTTAGGCTAATTCCACAGAGTGGAGTAATTTCTGAAACATTTCGAACTGTCCGCAAAAATCTGCCTTGTCTGGACTTTTCGGGTTTCCCTGTCTGGCTTTATCTTTTTTCAATTTTCTGAAGATAGAATTGATGGAACAAATGTTGAATGCTTATTTATTGTTGCTAATGAATGAATTTCATGATAATCTAATGATCTTTTGACTGAATTAATGATTTATTTGACTAATGATGTTTTGGCAGTGAGAATCCGTCTCGGTCAAATTTCTCTGAAATTCCGCCCTGACTGGATTTTCCCAGTTAATGTGATTTTCCCAGATTCCTTTATTTTTCTGGACTTTCAAGGATTGATAATATGTGATGGATTTTAACTGCTTTAGGTGATTTTAAGCTAACCTTTTGGATTGGAATATGCATGATAATTGGTACTTATGACGATTTCTTGTGGGTGTAGGCTGAATCAAGCAAGGCTACAATGGGAAAGTCTAAGGGTGACACAGAGGGGTCCTCCATCTCAGAGGCAGAAAGGATAAAGTTGGACATCAAAAGTCAGCTCCCCAAGAGTAAGATATCTTTTGTGTGGGCTGAGGTGTCCGACACCAATGTTGGGGCTTGGAGATATGAAGAGTTCAAGCAGAGGACAGCTGAGAAGAATCTGTAACTCTTGAGGCAAGGAATGATGAAATCTGGACTGGTGCATGTGGCAGGGTTCCCTCCGACAATTCAATGTTATGAGTGAATTCTTGACTCTGCTCGGCAGTATGATTTCGATACCCAAAGGGTTCTCAGTACTAAGGGAAGAGTTCTAGCTAATTTCAGTTCTGTTTCCATTGCACAAGCCTTCAACATGCCTGATCTACCTTCAGTATGTGCTCTGAACATAGACACAGATAAAACATACTATGAGAATGAGCCAACCAAAGCTCAACAGATGATCAATTCATGGTTAGAAAAACCCAAATCCCACTATTCTAAATTGCCTAAGCAATTGCATAGGGTTAAATTCAGGTCGGATAAGTATGATGCAATTACATTCTTGAGCAGAGTGGCAGGATTGAAAAGTGCAGGAGTGTTGGAGATTTGGATGGTCCATGTGATCACCAAAATTGAACAAGGGACTAATTATCACTGGGCAGGGCTCATTAGTTCTGAAATTGACAAACAGCTGAGGAGTGTCCTAGAGACTAAGAAATTCACCATGTCCTCCTATGTCATGTATGTACTTGTCAGATTCTACCCATACAGGGGTTTGAATCCATGAGGGACATTCGGGCAGGACATTGTCTATGAGGTTTACCCGGAGTTGCATCTAGGACACAAAGACTACCGGAGAGCCAATGATGCATTCACAATGCATATCACCAGGATGCTCCAGAATGTTGAGCATATGAGATTGTCAGATGGAGCCAAAGGGCTGATAAAAGAATTATGGAGCCTGGTTCATTCAATTCCCCACTTTCACCTACCTTAGGATTGATGGATGTCTGGTCACCCCATATAGGTTACCTCAGTATCCTACTGATCACATTTTTTTGTTAGAGATCGTGAGGCAGATTTGTGAATTTGATGCCATTGTGAAGAAGGGAAATCATAAAATGGGCTTTGGTGAGGATTTTCCCCTTGGAATTGGTGTACCAGAAGTATGCACTTCTATTCAATCAGCACATATGGCAGGAGATGAGTTGGCAGCATATGGTTTCTCCTTCCACTCCAAGAGGATGAACTTCAACATCACAAGAGAGGCAAAAAAGAAGGCTACCAAGGAGTACCAGCATAAGGATGACCTAGAGGACTATTGGGCCAACATAAAAGATGATCTTGAAGCCAGAAAGAAGAGATACTCTAGGCTCCTTGTTCATGCAATCCGACAGTACAATGTCAAGTTGATCCCGGATCAACTGGAGGATGATGGAAACCTAGTACAGGACCACGCCTATGAAGTTGTAAAAGACAGGCCAGTTGGGGATATCAACTGGAATGAGGATGAGGTCACAGACTTGGAGGACCTAATGGCCCCGGTCATGAAATTCACCACCTCTTGGTTGAAGCATAAGGTTTGGGAGCTGGAGAATGAGAAGGTAACCTGTACCTTCAATTTGATGGGAGACATCAATCCCATGTCTACTTTAGAGGAATCCATGGAAGATGACCCCAAAGGGAAAGCCAAAAAGAGCACTCCTTCCAAGATAAATATTAGAGGCCCCAAGGAAAGTGAGCCTGAAACAAAAAGGAAGCCAAAAGGAAAGAGGAGATGGTAGACTTTGAAGATTAGTAAGTCTTCTGATGAGGAAGAGTCAGAAAAAGTAGAAGAGGAAGGTGTTCCTCCACCACTGAAGAAGACAAGAACAACAAGGGATACAAAGAAGAAGAGTCAAGATACATCAAAGGATGAGCCCCTTATCGTTGATGTGGAAAGTTCATGGGGAGAAAGGACTAAACTTTACATGAGGAGATCCAGGACTCCCTCTCCAAAGGACACTGTGCCAAAGGAAGATCCTCCACCAAAATCACCAGTCATGGAGCCACCTAAGGCTGCTTCTCCTCCACCAAGTGTACTTGAGTATGAGATTCTTTAGGTGCATGAAACCAATGGAGAGGCAGAGCCATTCAAGGAAGGGACACTTTTTGGTGAGGCAACTGAGCTCGAAGCAGAAGAGGAGGAAAGGCATGCTTCTCTTTTAGTGCAGTATGAAGATTCTCTGAAAAGTGACAGAGGAAACAGATCACCAGAGTGGCAGGAGGAGGGTATCCCTGTTAAAACCCCATCACTGGTGCAGCAAGAGTTAGAGCTTGAAGATGGTGATCAAGGTGAGCAGCTCTCTGAGAAAGAGGAGGATAAAAAAACTATAGAGGAAGAAGAGAAAATGATAGAACAACTAGAAGAAGCAAGAACAGAAGAAATCCAGGTAGAGCCTGCAGCACCGGACTGGCTTGAAAAGGAGATTGCAAGGAAGAAGCAGGTGGTAGTTGAGGACACTCCCTTGGATTGGGATGAAATGCTATCTAAAATTGAAAAAGGGAAGAAAAAGAAGGAAGCTAAGGTAGTTTCCAAGATGGAGAGAGATGAAGCGAATAGCAGGGTCATCCGTATTGCCACCCCTGCTGCAGACAAGACTAGGGAAGAAGTCACCGGTCAGGACTACAATATGCAGACGGTCAACCTTGGACTGGCCTCCATGGAGCAAGACATAGAGGAATATGAAGGGTCCAGTGCTATGATTATTGGTAGATTGAGAAAGGAGACCCAAACCAAGCATGAGTTGAAGAAAGAAAATGAAAGACTAAGGAAATGCTTGGAGGAGGTGATGAAACCCCTGTAGTCTCTCCACCCTTATTCTTCAGTTACTCCTGGCTTTCTACCCAAAGAAACTATTTTTGAAATTGAGAAAATGAAAGCTTCAGCTCAAACTACAGTGGATTGGCTGAAGAATGTGCAAACAAAGGGAGATGATACAATCAAGGACATCCTGTCAATTGGGAAAGATGCAGTCCTAGCCAAGGAATTATTGGAGCATGTGTTATCACAGGACAAGGAGGACATTGAACTCTTGCTACAAAAATCCAAGGTCATCATGGGCCATGGCAAAGAACAACTGGTTGTGGATGGAATCCTTCCTTCCTCCAGATTAGATGAACCTTGGGAATGGTTTGAGGCTCTGCAGATGCGGCAGAAGGCTATAAAGAAGATCCAGAATCGAAGGAAATCAATTGATAGTGATTTAACTAGTGTCTATGAGGGTTGCATTACATTCTTTGAAGTCATGACCAGCAGGAAGAAGATTGCCCCAAAATATCTGAGTCTGGAGTAGCTAAAAAAATGGTGGCATGAAGTTTGTGCCCTGGATTCTGAAAGTGTTGTAACCGGACACCAGTTAGATGATGCAGCCACCTACTTGGCGGTAATGGATAAGTACCAGGCCAACAAGGAGGATTGGGATAGGACTGCTAAACAGTCAAAAGATGAGATTGACTCCATTAAATGTCGGCTTAAGATATTTCCTTTGCCACCTATTATCGAGTTGGATGGAACATTCTTGAAGGTTCAAGGATCATCGGCTCAGAGAAAGGATAAGGGAAGTGGCAGTTAATGCCTATTTTGAGATTTGTGCTTCCCTATTATCATAGGGCATGCATTGGACCGGATTGCATTGAGGACTGTGTCAAGGCCGACCTTGATGATAGATGGCATTTAATGTGTGCCTTATTTTGATTTCCTAGGCCGACTTGTTTTGGGTGGTTATTCTTATTTTGTAAATGTTTGGCTGGGCTGACATATCTTGGGACTTTCTATAAAAGGCATTCTTGCCTCATTATAAAGGGTTAGCTAGACAATAATTGAAATAAGTAAGAGCAAGAGTTAGAGTATTTTGTAATAGAGGTAGTGGTCTGTTTCTTGAAGCAAGTATTGTTATAGAACAATTAAATTGTTGCAGCATGTTGATGATTTAATGCAATTGATGGCATTGTGGTTTCTCTGGTGAAATCTCTTGTATTATTTTATCTAGCATGGTTCTTATTGTTCTATCTTTCAAATTGCTTGAAGATTTAGAGTTTAGTGTTCTGAATTAAAATATTTTTTAGTTTGATGAATGATGTTTATGATTTCATATTTGGAATGTTTGTAGCAATCTCTGGTCTATACTCCCAGTAACTATCTGATTGTAGTAGGCTAGTGAAGTCAACCTGGACCATACATTTAATGTGCTCAAGTTTGATTGTAGATGAATGTCTATGATTTGAAAATCTATATACCTTAGAAGATTGCACTGTTCTTGTGATATTGCATTGTGGGTTAAGCAAGAATTGGTTGTTTGAGGTTGGTCCATTCCAGATATCTATCATTTGCATTGTTTATTCCAGGAATAGTTTAGATCTTATCATATCTTTACACCCTTGTCTTTTGTTGTTTCTTTTCATCTGGTTAGATTTAGGATTAGAGATCATTTTATCGCAAAATCTGATAAATTGAAAGATATAGTTTGCTTGTAGTAACGTCCCTTTGTGATTACTAGAATTTTCACATAATTATCTGAGTTGTTTATGCATTGTCATGACTTGACACCTGAGAGACCTTGGGGTGATTTTTAGTAACTTGTTGAAAATTACCTTTCAAGAGAGATAGAATATCGTATTCTGTCTGAGTTGCTGTGCTGAAAAACACCATCAACAGATTGGCAATAGAAGGAGGGCCTGAATGAGCACACTGGATCATTTCTTGAACGCCATCTCTCCTGAAATATATAGGAGAAATACCAGATCTACCACAAGAGAGGAGGACTTATAGGAGTTACAGTTCCCCACTAGGTCAAGAAGGACTCGAGAAAGGGGAGAATCATCATCACCCATCCCTTCACCAGCATCCTCCACGTCTTCACACCCTGAGGTCGAGGCTATACCCATCCCTGAAATGGTTCCCATTCAACAGCCTCAGCCTATCATTAATCAACCACAACCACCACCCCCACTCTTACCAATGGCTTTCCTTGCTAATAATCCATCACCCTTGTTCTTCCATGCTTACAATGCTATGCCCAAAAACCCTGAGCATTTCTGTTCAAAATTCAGTGTTAATGACCCAAACAGGACTACAGAAGAACACATAAGGATTTTCCAAATGTGTCTCAAAGATAGAGGGATTGTTCATGAGGCTGTTGCCTGTAGGTTGTTTCCTTATTCACTAGGAGAGGAGGCCTTTTACTGGTACAATCATCTCCCTGCTGGTTCAATTCTTAATTGGAATGATCTTGAAAATGCCTTTTTATAGAAGTTCTGAATACCTATCAGTGCCAATGAGTTATTTTTACAATTCACCAAAGTCAAGAGAGAGGTTAATGAGCCAATATCCAGCTTCAATAATAGGTTCCACCATGCATATACCAGACTGCAAGATCCATATGTTTTAGATGATAATACAGCCCTGGGAGTTTATTATGAAGCTTTGGATAGCCTAACAACAACCTTTCTGAAATGGAGACCCAATCCTTCAGGTACCCTAACTAATTCTTATACAGAGGCTGTCAAGCTTAGTACAGATTTGAGACAACACTTAACTAGACCATTGCCTTCCTTAGGACCAGTCGCACATCCCAATTAGGTTTAGGCAATAAACCATGTGCTTTCCAATCATACCCCAATCATGAATCCAGTTCCTCAATTACCTATGGTACTGCACCCTGGTCAGCCCATGAGCTAGGTTTCCCCTATGACAAACTTCCCTCAACAGCAAGTTAACCAGCCAATGTATCAAACACATCGGAATAGTTTCCTTGCCTATTTGCAGAATTCTGAGGTGTTGCATCAGTCCATTGGATCTGCTATAATGCCTACCCCCCCTCAGGGTAATCCAACTCACCTTCCTTATCGAGATCCAAATAGGGAGAGGATTGATGAAATGGCTGAACAGATAAAGAAGCTAAATCTAGAGGTAACCTACCTAAGGAATTAGAATAGCCAATTACAAGCTGCCCAAAAGGGTATACAATCCAATCAGAATAGAGAGTTTCCACAAGGGAAGAATTTTGACAGGGGACAGCATAATGAAAGAGGATTCTATAATGATAGGGGGTATAATTAGGATAGGGGTTACAACAATGATAGAAGATTCAATAATGATAGGAGATAGAATTTTGATAAGAGGACACCACAAGGATAGAATAGAACTTGGAATACAGGACCTAACAATGGAGGAGTCCCCACCCCATTGGATCAGCCAGCTAATCAAGTTGTCAATCAATCTGCAAATCAGCCAGTCGGTCAAGACAAGCCTCCCAGTGGTGTATATCTGGCTGAAGCAGCTCTATCAGGGTGGTGTAGACTCCATAAGACAAGTCAGCATTCAGAGTTAGAATGTCCATAATTCCAAACCGCTGCCTCTATCTTCTAGTATGAGGTGGAAAATAATGCAAATGGGCAGGAGATTGTTCCCTCCAACCCCTATGATTCTCCTGTGCTGGTATTAAATCACACTCCCTTCCCTGCAAGTAAGGAGAATGTACTAGAAGAACTTGATTCTCAAGAAGAAAGGGTAGATCAGGTATGCAATGGAGATGAGGTTGCTTGATTGTTCAATGAAGAAGAAGTGAATGATAATGGCCCCCTCGATCAAGAGGAAGCCTATTTTGAAGAAGTACAGATGTTTCAAAGACAAGGATTAAGAGATATGCCTCATAGGCATCCACAGGCTAGAGGACCTTTCACCACCTCCATTCCTCCTAACAACTTCAGTACCCCTCCAAATCCTAATGCTAGCAATAATTCATCTTATCCGCATATTTCCAAGCAGTATCTCTCAAAGGAGAGACAAGCTCAAACTGACCCATAGAAAGAAAAGGTTGTTCAAGCTAGCAAGGATAAGGTGGAGGAACCTTCTAAGGAAGTCTCCACTGATATGAGTGAGGAGTAGATAGCTTCATATGTTGCTGAGGAGTTCAAGAAACTAAAGGTAAATATTTCAGCATTTGAGTTGTTAAGGTTCCCTACAATCAGAAAGGTTGTTTTAGGTACTTATGATGTACATCCAATGTCATTGGCTAAGCCTTCTGGTGAGAATACCAGCCAGACTTCTAGTCCTCAGCCTGTGAAGACACAGAACCATCCCCATAATCGGATGAACTTGCCCCCTGGAGATAAAGGAAAGGAAAAGGACAAGACTCAAGTGGCCTAGGTAGATACTCAGCCAGCTTTGTTCCAAGGGAAGATAGAAACCCCACCATTTCTGATCTCTGTCCGTATATTCGGTAAGAATCTACACAATTGTTTACTATATTCTGGTGCTTCCACCAATGTGATGCCATTTGGAGTTTGTAGAGCTTTGGGAATTACACCTGCTGACTCTTAGAAGAAGGTGACTCAATTGGATAGAACTGAAGTAAGTGTGGTGGGAGAACTAAACATGATTCACATGCAGATAGCCTCTAACCCAAGGATTCAATAGGTTATTAATATTCAGGTAGCTAATATCCCTAATGCATATGGTTTGATTCTAGGAAGAGATTTTACTAAGGCATTGAACGGATATGTGTCTACTAATCACTCTCATATGTGGCTTCCATGGAAAGGAGTGCCTAATCAGATTAGAATTGAGAGAGAGACCAGAATGAAGTACATGATTATATAATACCAAAATACTTCAACAGAAGTTCTGATATCAGAGGTTGGAATGGGAAATTACATGTTATCAACTCAATATGAAGAGTCAGACTCAGAGGAGGTACTGATGTTACATACGATGCCTATTGATGCTGAAACATGATCTAGTCATGTTGAAGTTTTAATAGAAGCAGTTGTAGAAGAAGAAGAACTTGAAGATAGTAAGATCAACCTATTGGATAGCTTTCAAGAGTTCATCAAGCAGTGTGTGGAAAATCAAATTCACCTAGGTAGAAGGACAAGCTTCGAAGAATTACTTTTACCAAATTGGTGTAGAGTCCATAATGCTTCCCATTCAGAGTTGGAGTGTTGTTTATGCCAGACAGTAGTAGAGCAAGTACAGAAATTCCTTAATCCAACCCAAGCTGTGGAGACAAAGATGAATAGCCCTCAAGGAAAATATCAAGGGGAGAAACTTGTACTGACTAAGGGATCTTCTAACACGAACAAGCTGAAATAAGTGATGAAGGAAACTACCACTGCTGAATGCTGGACTCTCAAATTCGATGGATCCAAATCCAAGCATGGAGCTGGAGCAGGGTTTGAACTGATCAGTCCAAAAGGTAAAAATTTATTTGCGGCCCATAGGCTTCAATTCCATTGCACTAATAATGTAGCAGAGTATGAAGCATTAATTCATGGACTTCTCATGGCACTCAAGAAAAATGTTAAGATTCTGCAAGTTTTTGGAGACTCTGAGTTAGTAGTCAAACAAGTGAGGAAGCAGTATTCATGCCATGATAGGAGGATGACCAATTATAGGCATAGAGTATGGGACCTCATTGAGGGATTTGATGCTTTCAATAACCAATTGATACCATGGTAGAAGAATCAAACTACTGATTCTCTAGCCCAAGCAACAGGCACTCTGCAACCTTTGTCCTTGTCTGGATTGAAGAATTTTACTATTAAATTGACCCCTATGCCGTCAGTTCCAGATAATGTTACTAACTTTCAGGTGTTCGAAGATGACAAGCATATTCTTGACTTCATCACAAATACAGATGTTTTTGCTTCTCAAATCATTGATGAAATAGAACCTCAGGAAGAAGAACTAGATTTAGAAGGTGTACTGAATCTGAAGACTAATACTATTCCCAGGGGAATGGTACAGTTGGAGCAAATTTTTGATATGGATAAAATTAGATATCAAGAACAAGAGTTGAAGAAAGAATCAATCAGTGGACAGTGTGACACTCACAATTTAGGAACTGAGGACAATGTTAAGAACATATTCATTAGTAAGGTGTGCACTCTAGAAGAAAGACAAGGGATAATTTGAGCCTTACATAGCTTTCCAGATATAGTAGCCTATGGTTATGAATATTTGAAGACTTATGATACATCAATCATAACCCATACTATACCCCTGAAGCTAGGTGCTAAACCTTTCAGACAAAGACAGAGACATATCAATGTGTTACTGGAACCAATCATATAGAAAGAAGTTCAAAAGTTACTATCTTCCAGAATCATATTTCCTGTCAGGCATTCAACATGGGTGGCAAACCTGGTTCCAGTGAGGAAAAAGAATGGAGAAATTAGGCTCTGTGTCGATTTCAGGAATTTAAATAGATCATCAGAAAAAGACAACTATCCAGTTCCCTCTTTAGATGAAGTGCTTTAGGTGGTCAATGGATCCCAGATGATGTCCTTTCTGGACGGTTATTCCAGATACAATCAAGTAATGGTTCAGTATGAGGACAGACACAAGACTGCTTTCACAAATAAGTGGGGTACCTTTGCCTATAGGAGGATGCTATTTGGACTTATTAATGTAGGGGACACATTTCAAAGAGCTATGGATATTGTTTTTAAGGATATCATAGGAAAATGCATCATCATTTATATGGATGACCTGACTATTTTTTCAAAAAATAGAGGGGATCACATATCAGATTTGCGCAAAGTATTCCAAAAGTGCAAAGAATTTGGCATATCCCTGAATCCTAAGAAGTGTATTTTTGGAGTAACAGAGGGAAAGCTACTAGGACATGTCATATCAGAAAAGAGAATTGCTATTGATCCAGAAAGAGTGGAGGCTATATTGAAGATTCAGCCACCCGCTAGCAAAAAGGAAATGAAGTCCTTTGGCAAGATCAATTTCGTCAGAAAATTCATTACTAGATTTGCTGAAATTGTTAAACCACCAAATGCAATGTTGAAACAAGATGCTAAGATCGAATGGACTACAAAAGTGAAGGAAGCCTTTGCAGAGATCAAAAGAGCCATTGTTGATGCTCCAGTATTGGTTAGTCCAAACTACAACAAAGACTTTTATATCTATTCATGTGCTAGAATGCTAACTCAAAAGTCTGATGAGGGAAATGAGCATCCTATTGCTTTTATGAGTGCACTGTTAAAAGATGCTGAGTTGAAATATCCAAGTGTGGAAAAGCAGGCGTATGCCTTGGTTAGAGCAGTAAAGAAATTCAGGCATTACATCCTCAGAAATAAGGTGTATGCAATTGTCCCTAATTCTGTGGTTAAGTTACTTCTGATGCAAAATGAATTAGGCGAGCACAGAGCTAAATGGGTGACCATGCTACAAGAATATGACATTGAGATCTAGCCCATGAAGCTGGTAAGAGGACAAGGACTCACTCAGACAATGGCTGAAATAGGTCCCGAATTGACTGTTCAGAATTATAATATTGAAGAGGTTTCTCCAGATGGTTGGTATGATGATATTGTTTATTATTTGCTAAATCAACGATCTCCAGGTCATCTTAATGCAATTCAGAGACAAGATCTATGGTTAAAGAGTGATGGTTTCATGTTGAAAGGAGATATTCTGTATAAGAAAAGTTATGAAGGCATTTATTTGAGATGTCTTGGGAAATAGGAAGCTGAAAGAGTGATGAATGAATTTCATATGAAATATGGTACTGGTCATGGCTCTACAATTGCCACAACAAATAAAATTTTGAGGGTAGGATATTACTAGCCTACACCGTTCAAAGATGTTCACCATCATGTATGAACCTGTCACACTTGCCAGACTACGGCAATGAGAGAAAGGTATGCAACTCTTCCGCTCCAATCGGTCACTGAGGTAAGACCCTTTGCTTAGTGGGGAATGGAGTTCATAGGTCTCATCAACCCACCATCTTCTGCAGGACACAGGTACATTCTCACTATCACTGATTATTTCACAAGATGGATTGAAGCTTTTGCTTGTAGGCAGTGTACATCTGAGGTAGTGATTGATTTTTTAGAATCAACCATTGTTAATCAATTTGGATGTCCTATTGTTGTTGTCTGTGATAATGGTCCTGATTTTGCATCTTTAAAATTCTCAAATTGGGCTTTTGATCATGGCATTATTGTGAAGTTTGCATCTAATTATTATCCCTAGGGTAATGGCTTGGCAGAGTCCTCTAATAAGAACCTATTGACTATTATCCGTAAGTTGTTAGAGAGGAACCCAAAAGATTAGCACACCCAGCTTCAGTTTTCCCTTTGGGAAGATCATACCAAACTTAAGTCTTCCATTGGAACATCTCCTTATCATTTAGTGTATGGTCTGGAGCCAGTATTCCCTATCCAACTCAAGATCCCAACTTTACAATTTATAAATCAGTTTTATGATGAAGGGGATAGAAGGGAGGCTAGGTTGATAGAACTACTGCACCTTGAGGAGAAACGAGACAATGCCCTTGAGAATTTTTCCAAACATCAGGGGATAGTTAAGAGATGGTTTGACAGAAGAGCTAAAGTCAAAGCCTTCAGGATTTCTGACCTTGTCCTATACTAGGATAAACCTCATGATCAAAAAGGGAACCATGGGAAGTTTGATAAACTCTGGCTTGGCCCATACTAGATTGCTGAAATACTTGGAGAAAATGCTTTCCGTCTGAAGACTCTCATGGGAGAGGATATCCCACTGCCTGTCAATGGGCAGTATTTGAAACATTATTTCCAGTCCTGCGTTGTTTGCAGCTCCCTGCTCTGTAAATGGTTAGTTTAGGTTGCTTTGCTTGTTTTGTTTGGTTTGTTTAGGTTTCCCTTTTGGTTTGCTTTTTTTTTTTGGTTAGAGTAGGTTTTCTTTGGTTTGTTTGTTTTGGTTTGCGTTGCTCTTGCTCTTGGTTCCTTCTCTTTTGGGATCTTTGGGTGCATCTGTATGGCAATGATGACAAAGTAGGTCTGATGTTCTTGGTATTTCCCTTGCAAACTTCAATCATCCTTCCAGAACACCATGGTACAAATTCTCTACCCAATATCACTTATCCTTATGTTGAGGCAAAGGGTTTTCTAGACAGTTTCAACATGAATATATTAGGGTCTTATACTTTTAATTCTTAATATACCTGAATTTACAGAAGGCCCTTATAAGGTCTGAACAAGTGAAAAATCCTTTTCTGCTCTAGTGCCACTGTGGTTCTTAGCCCTGGGTGTGGACTTCACTGTTCACAGGTTGAATGAAATGAGTGAAAAGAAAAGAAATATCAACAGAAAAAGAAAAAAGAGAGAAAAAAGAAAAAAATATATATTGAAAATCAAAAGGTTTGAATTCAACTTATCAGGGGGATCTAAATATCTCTACCGGGGCTATGGACGCCTGGTTGGCAATAGAGCTATGTTCAGGAGGATCACAGCGATAACCTCATCGGGGCTATGGATGCCTGACTGGCAGCGAGACTCTATCCAGGTTACTTTTAGAGTATGAATCTTTACGTAGCTTGTTCATACCAAGTTTGGTTCCTGGTGTGACCAAGGGTAGGTAATGAATGCATGTGCACACACTTTGACCCTGGTATAGGAAACTTTGAATGACTAGAAGCTTCTTTGTTTCAGCATGGGGTGGTGGCTAGATATCTGAGTTGAAACCATGAGTTCTGGGTTCTTGATTCTAGTTTGTCATCGAAATGCTTAGGACCATTTACCCAGTAGAGTCACCATTTGTTGTGCAATTTTTGCACACACGCCCCACTTGGAGTAGGGACCCTCTTTTCTAGTGTCTTTCGACCTTTGGTTTTATTGGATTTTCCTTTTGGAGGTCTTGACATGTTGGTCTTGTTAGCTTTGACCTTACCCTGAGGCTTGAATTGACTGAAATTGAGTTTTAAGCAAAATTTGGGTTTTCACCTGACTCTGGGATTTTTTGGCTTCGGCAAATTTTCCCGGGCCCTGGTTCTTTGTTTGTTTCTGGATGGATTCTCCGAATCTGGGTTTCTGCCTGAATCCGAGATTTTCCGGTTCTGGTAGATTTTCCTGGACTGTGCCAAAATCCCAAACTTCATTATATTCCCAGTTTTTGCTTTTCCACGAAATCTGTGTTCATCTGGATTTCCGCATATCTTGAGATTTTCTAAAATTTTGTTTTGGGCTCAAGTTTCTGGGTTTGTCAGAAGCGTCTTGTCGCTCATTAATGATTGAGGTACCTTTGCTTAGACGCACAAATGGATGGACATAAAACCTTTTGGGCATCATTTTTTAACTTTATCATTCATTTGCTTATTGCTCTGGTGATTGAGAGTTTTCCATTTGGGCTGTTAGGATTGATCTTGGCTCATGTGCGTGAGGATTGTTTGGGTGCCGGTGTCTGGATTTTCATTGCCTATACGTGTTCATTTTGGAGTCACTTCTTCGAGTTCTGGTATTACCAGCACTAATCCATGGTAAGTTGCCTCTGATCCTTCCCTTTGTTATGTTTTGATTAAATTGTTCCAAGTAAATTGGTAACTGTCTCGGGTCGGCCCTTGTTTGATCATGATTTTATATTTATCGAATTAGGGTTGGATTTAAATCCACTCCAAAGATTTTTTGACCGTGCTCGTGTTCATCCATTTACTTGTGAGGGTGTAGGTATGAACCCGTCCGAATAGGACTCTGCCCCTAAGCGCACTATTTGTTCTATTTTGTAAAACTTAGGGTTTCAGTTCATCTGCCCAAATTTTCCAAGGTTTAGTAGGGTGATCGTAATTCCATGGTTCTTGTTCAACCCAACCTGCTCTTACATTGGGAGGTCCCTGTCTGCATTGATGGATCACCCCAATAGCGGTTTCCCTTGAAATTTTAAAGCTTGTCCAGACTCTCATGGCGGGAGTCTGGTTATCAAAATTAGGGCATCCTTGTTCTACTATAGGAATTCATCATTTGAGGGTGTAGGAAACATTGAAATCCTTTGCATTCTGAGTCTTGTTGAGTGGCGTTGATTTTGGGACCCTTAGAATCCAAACGGAAGGGATTGCATGATTGTTTGATTAATGGTTCGCGTGTGGTCGATCGTCGGGTTCCTGTGGTGTCCGCGGAATTTCTGCACACATGGATTTTCCCGGTTTAGGCTAATTCCACGGAGTGGAGTAATTTCTAAAACATTTCAAACTGTCCGTGAAAATCCACCCTGTCTAGACTTTTCCTGTTTCCCTGTCTGGCTTTATCTTTTTTTGATTTTCTGAAGATAGGATTGATGGAACAAATGCTAAATGCTTATTTATTGTTGCCAATGAATGAATTTCATGATAATCTAATGATCTTTTGGCTGACTTATTAATTTATTTTACTAATGATGTTTTGGCAGCGAGAATCCGTCTGGGTCAGATTTCTCTGAAATTCTGCCTGACTGGATTTACCCGGTTAATGTGATTTTCTCGGATTGCTTTATTTTTCTGGACTTTCAAGGATTGATAATATGTGATCAATTTTAACTGCTTTATGTGATTTTTAGCTAACCTTTTGGATTGGAATATGCATGATAATTGGTACTTATGACGATTTCTTGTGGGTGCAGGCTGAATCAAGCAAGGTTGTAGCGGGAAAGTCTAAGGGTGACATAGAGGGGTCCTCCGTCTCAGAGGCAGAAAGGATAAAGTTGGACATCAAAAGTCAGCTCCCCAAGAGCAAGATATATTTTGTGTGGGCCGAGGTGTCCGACACCAATGTTGGGGCCTAAAGATATGAAGAGTTCAAGCAGAGGACAGCTGAGAAGGATATGTCACTCTTGAGGCAAGGAATGATGAAATCTAGGCTAGTGCATGTGGCAGGGTTCCCTCCAGCAATTCAATATTATGAGTTGATTCTTGAGTGTGCTCGATAGTATGATTTCGATACCCAAAGGGTTGTCAGTACTGAGGGAAGAGTTCTGGCTAATTTCAGTCTTGTTTCCAATGCACAGGCCTTCGACATGCCTAATCTACCTTCAGTATGTGCTCTGAACATAAACATGGCTAAAACATACTGTGAGAATGAGCCAGCCAAATCTCAATAGATGATCAATTCATGGTTAGAAAAACCAAAATCCCACTATTCTAAATTGCCTAAGCAATTGCATAGGGTTAAATTCAGGTCGGATAAGTATGATGCAATTACATTCTTGAGCAGAGTGGCAGGATTGAAAAGTGTAGGAGTGTTGGAGAGTTGGATGGTCCATGTGCTTGCCAGATTCTACCCATACAGGGGTTTGAATCCATGAGGGACATTCGGGTAGGACATTGTCTATGAGGTTTACTCGGAGTTGCATCTAGGACACAAAGACTACCAGAGAGCCAATGATGCATTCACAATGCATATCACCAGGATGCTCTAGAATGCTGAGCATATGAGATTCTCATATGGAGCCAAATGGCTGATAAAGGATTATGGAGCCTGGTTCATTCAATTCCCCACTTTCACCTACCTTAGGATTGATGGATGCCCATTCACCCCATATAGGTTAGCTTGGTATCCTACTAATCACATTGTTTTGTTAGAGATCGTGAGGCAGATTTGTGAATTTGATGCCATTGTGAAGAAGGAAAAGCATAAAACGGGCTCTGGTGGGGATTTTCCCCTTGGAATTGGTGTAGCTGAAGTATGCCCTTCTATTCAATCAGGACATATGGCAGGAGATGAGTTGGCAGCATATGGTTTCTCCTTCCACTCCAAGAGGATGAACTTCGACATCACAGGAGAGGCATAGAAGAAGGCTACCAAGGAGTACTGGCATAAGGATGACCTAGAGGACTATTGGGCCAACATAAAAGATGATCTTGAAGCCAGAAAGAAGAGATACTCTAGGCTCCTTGTTGATACAATCCGACAGTACAATGTCAAGTTGATCCCGGATCAACTGGAGGATGATGGAAACCTGGTATAGGACCATGCCTATGAAGCTGTAAAAGACAGGCCAGTTGGGGATATCAACTGGAATGAGGATGAGGTCACAGAGTTGGAGGACCTAATGGCCTTGGTCATGAAATTCACCACCTCTTTGTTGAAGCATAAGGTTTGGGAGCTGGAGAATGAGAAGGTAACCTGTACCTTCAATTTGATGGGAGACCTCAATCCCATGTCTACTTCAGAGGAATCCAGGGAAGATGACCCCAAAAGGAAAACCAAAAAGAGCTCTCCTTTCAAGATAAAGATTAGAGGCCCCAAGGAAAGTGAGCCCGAAACAAAAAGGAAGCCAAAAGGAAAGAGGAGATGGCAGACTTTGAAGATTAGTAAGTCTTCTGATGAGGAAGAGTCAGAAAAAGTAGAAAAGGAAGGTGTTCCTCCACCACCGAAGAAGACAAGAACAACAAGGGCTACAAAGAAGAAGAGTCAAGATACATCAAAGGATGAGCCCCTTATCGTTGATGTGGAAAGTTCAGGGGGAGAAAGGACTAAAGTTTACATGAGGAGATCCAGGACTCACTCTCCAAAGGACACTATGCCAAAGGCAGATCCTCTGCCAAAATCACCAATCATGGAGCCACCTAAGGCTACTTCTCCTCCACCAAGTGTACTCAAGAATGAGATTCTTGAGGAGCATGAAACTAGTGGAGAGGCAGAGCCATTCAAGGAAGGGACACTTTTTGGTGAGGCAGTTGAGATTGAAGTAGAAGAGAAGGAAAGGCATGCTTCTCCTTTAGTGCAGTATGAAGATTCTCTGGAAAGTGAAAGAGGAAATGGATCACCAGAGCGGCAGGAGGAGGGTATCCCTATTAAAATCCCATCACTGGTGCAGCAAGAGGTATAGCTTGAAGAAGGTGATCAAGGTGAGCAGCTCCCTGAGAAAGAGGAGGATAAAATAACTGTAGAGGAAGAAGAGGAAATAAAAGAATAGCCAGAAGAAGCAAGAACATAAGAAATCTGGGTAGAGCCTGCAGCCCCGGATTGGCTTGAAAAGTAGATTGCAATGAAGAAGCAGGTGGTAGTTGAGGACATTCCCTTGGATTTGGATGAAACATTGTCTAAAATTGGCAAAGGGAAGAAAAAGAAGGAAACTAAGGTAGTTTCCAAGATGGAGAGAGATGAAGTGAATAACAGGGTCATCCATATTGCCACCCCTGCTATAGACAAGACTAGGGAAGAAGTCACCGGTCAGGACTACAATGTGCAGATGGTCAACCTTGGACCGGCCTCCATGGAGCAGGACATAGAGGAATATGAAGGGTCTGGTGCTATGATTATTCAGAGAATGAGAAAGGAGACCCAGACCAAGCATGAGTTGAAGAAAGAAAATGAAAGACTAAGGAAATACTTGGAGGAGGTGATGAAACCCCTGCAGTCTCTCGACCCTTCATCTTCAGTTACTCGTGGATTTCTACCCAAAGAAACTATTTCCAAAATTTAGAAAAAGAAAGCTTCAACTCAAACCATAGTGGATTGGCTGAAGAATGTGCAAACAAAGGGAGATGATACAATCAAGGACATCGTGTCAGTTGGGAAAGATGCAGTCCTAGCCAAGGAATTATTGGAGCATGTGTTATCACAGGACAAGGAGGACATTGACCTCTTGCTACAAAAATCCAAGGTCATCATGGGCCATGGCAAAGAACAACTGGCTGTTGATGGAATCCTTCCTTCCTCCAGATTAGATGAACCCTGGGAATGGTTTGAGGCTCTACAGATGAGGCAGAAGGCTATAAAGAAGATCCAAAAATGAAGGAAATCAATTGGTAGTGATTTAACCAGTGTCTATGAGGGTTGCATTACATTCTTTGAAGTCATGACCAGTAGGAAGAAGATTGCCCCAAAATATTTGAGTCTAGAGCAGCTAAGAGAATGGTGGCATGAAGTTTATGCCCCGGATTCTAAAAGTGTTGTAACCGGTCACTAGTTAGATGATGTAGCCACCTACTTGGTGGTAATGGATAAGTACCAGGCCAACAAGGAGGATTGGGATAGGGCTGTTAAATAGTCAAAAGATGAGATTGACTCCATTAAATGTCGGCTTAAGATATTTCCTTTTCCACCTGTTACCGAGTTGGATGGAACATTCTTGAAGGTTCAAGGATCATCGGCTCAGAGAAAGGATAAGGGAAGTGGCAGTTAATACCTATTTTGAGATTTGTGCTTCCCTATTATCATAGGGCATGCATTGGACTGGATTGCATTGAGGACTGTGTCAAGGCTGACCTTGATGATAGATGGCATTTGATGTGTGCCTTATGTTGGTTTCCTAGGCTGACTTGTTTTGGGTAGTTATTCTTATTTTGTAAATGTTTGGCTGGGCCGACATATCTTGGGACTTGCTATAAAAGGCATTCTTGCCTCATTGTAAAGGGTTAGCTAGACAATAATTGAAATAAGTAAGAGCAAGAGTTAGAGTATTTTGTAATAGAGGTAGTGGTATGTTTCTTGATGCAAGTATTGTTACAGAACAATTGAATTGTTGCAGCATGTTGATGATTTAATCCAATTGGTGGCATTGTGGTTTATTTGGTGAAATCTCTTGTATTATTTTATATGGCATGGTTCTTATTGGTCTATCTTTCAAATTGCTTGAAGATTTAGAGTATAGTGTTATGAATTAAAATAGTTTTTAGTTTGATGAATGATGTTTATGATTTCATATTTGGAATGTTTGTAGCAATCTCTGGTCTATACTCCCAGTAACTATCTGATTGTATTAGGCTGGTGCAGTCAACCTGGACCATACAATTAATGTGCTTAATTTCGATTGTAGATGAATGTCTATGATTTGAAAATCTATATACCTTAGAAGATTGCACCGTTCTTGTGATATTGCATTGTGGGTTAAGCAAGAATTGGTTGTTTGAGGTTGGTCCATTCCAGATATCTGTCATTTGCATTGTTTATTCCAAGAATAGTTTAGATCTTATCATATCTTTACACCCTTGTCTTTTGCTGTTTCTTTTCATCTAGTTAGACTTAGGATTAGAGATCATTTTATAGAAAAATGTGATAAATTGAAAGATACAGTTTGCTTGTAGTAAGGTCCCTTTGTGATTACCAACATTTTCACATAATTATCTAAGTTGTTTATGCATTGTCATGACCTGATACCCAAGAGACCTTGGTGTGATTTTTAGTAACTTGTTGAAAATTACCTTTCAAGAGAGATAGAATATCGTATTTTGTCTGAGTTGTTGCTGTGCAGAAAACACCATCAACAATTGATTTTAACAAACAATATATTTTTTTCTCAACAACACCCTATCAAAAATTGAAACAATATAGCCTTTTCTACAGCACCTTATTGAAAATGAGACAATATAGCCTAAGATAGACAACAACAATCAGTAATTCCTTATGAAAATCAACATAAACTATATAGTGTCAACTATTTTATTCCATTACAACCATACCCACAAAATGAAATTGGGTTTAAGATCGACCCAGATGGAAAAACCCACAAAGCACATAAAATCATAGTTACAAACCTGTGCAAAAATACAATCTTTTCTCAACACCACCTTATCGAAAGTTGAAACAATGTGGCCTTTTCCACAACACCTTATTAAAAATGAAACAATATATCCTAAGCTAGAGAAAAACAATAAACATAAATGAGCTATAACATTAACTATTTTATTGTGTTGCAACCATAGCCACAAAAAGGAAACCATAAATCAAAAAATATTGGTTTGAATAGTGACCTAGATGGGAAAACCAACAAAATAGAAAATGCATAGCAACAAACCCATATAGTTGCAATAATATAGTATTTTCTCAACAATACCTTATCAAAAATTATATAGCCTTTTCAGTAGAACCTTATCGAAAATGAAACAATAGCCTAAGCTAGAGAAAAATCAACAATTCCCTATGGAAATCAACATAAACTGTATAACATTAACTATTTTATTGAGTTGCAACCATAGCCACGAAATGAAAGCCATAAATCAAACAATATTCATTTCAACAATGACCCAGATGGAGAAGCCACAAAACACAAAAATTCACAGTGACTAACCCAAAGAAAACCATAGCAATGAAATGTGAACCATAAATGAAACAATATTGGTTTTAATAAACAATATAGTCTTTTCTCAACAACACCTTATCAAAATTGAAGCAATATAGCCTTTTCAACAACACCTTATCAAAAATAAGACAATATAGCCTAAGCTAGACAATGATAATCAACAATGCCTTATGGAAATCAACAAAACATGTATAACATTAACAATTTTATTGCATTGCAACCATAGCCACAAAACATAAGCCACAAATAAAACAATATTGGTTTCAACAGTGACCCAGATGGAAAAACCTAGAAAACACAAAAATTCATAGTAAAAACCCCATGCAAAAATATACTCTTTTCTCAACACTACTTTATTGAAAATTGAAACAATATAGTCTTTTCAACAAAACCTTATCAAAAATAAAACAATATAGCTAAGCTAGAGAACAATAATAAACAATGCCTAATGGAAATCAACATAAAGTATATAACAATAACTATTTTATTCTGTTGCAACCATAACCACAAAATGGAAGCCATTAATCAAACAATATTGGTTTCAATAGCCACCCAGATGGAGAAACCCACAAAACAAAAAGATTCATAGTAACAAACCCATGTAAAAACATAACCACAAAATGCGAACCATAACATTCAATAGAGACACAAATAGAGAAACCCAAAAAACAAAAAAATCATAACCCATGCAAAACCATAGCCAAAAAACATGAACCATAAATGAAACAATATTCATTTTTATAAATAATATAGTCTTTTCTCAACAACACCTTATCCAAAATTGAAGCAATCAACATTACCTTATCTAGAATGAAACAATATAGCTTTCCACAAACCATGAACAATAAATGAAACAATATTGAAAAGGGTTTTTTCAATATGCACCTCTTCCCACTTGCTTCAAATGCACCTCTTCTCCCTTGCTTTCTCTCTGTTACCCTGTTTCTAGAATGCCTACAAATATGGGAAAAAAATTATCACAAGCGACACTTTTGTATTGATTTTGCAATCATTTCCCCATGCAAAATACATAAGATAACCTCCAACCACCTTCATAGAAGCTACACAACACTTGATCAAATTTGCACCTTCAAATAATATTTCCTTCCTCACTCACTGCTCTGATAGTAGGTAAACCCACAGAACGGGAGCCAACAATACTTTATCAAAAATTGTGCATACATTTGCTATGTTTCCTAAGGTTTTAAACACTAGGTGTTATTACAACCATCACCAGTACATAGAAACCATACAACAATCAATGTTGATTCCAACTAGCATTTAATTTCCCTAGCCTTCTCTATCCACATGGAAAAAATCTACCACCTTCTTCTCAACACCTACCACCACCTTTTACCCAACTACCAGAAGGCTTAAAAATTGTGAAGGCTGATGAAAATTCTAAGAAAAGTTAGAAAAATTAGAAAAACATCTACCACTTTTTTCTTGATTGCAGAAAGGCTTAAAAATTGAGAAGTCTAACGAAAATCCCCACCAACGTTCACACATATAGCCTATCAACTAAATATAGCCTAGTGTATACATAAAGCATACATATCCCATAATATATTATAGTAACCAATATTATTCTACTGTATATTTCATGATCCTCTCCTAGCACATCGCACTAGTCTCTATGAGTGCATATTATGTTTGATTATCCCCTTTTATTCCCATACCATTGTACCCTCTCTCATTTCACTCTATGTTCCATTATCCCCTCTTGGTCTTGTCTCATTAACCCTTTTCTATTATACCACCTCCCTCTAGATTTTATCTTGTACATATACCCTTATGTTGATGCTAAAAAATGTTGCTCCACTTCCTAGGGAAATATCTCACTCACAAGGCTACATTTTTCATCATATAAGTGAGATTATCCCATCAACAAAATGTGGAGGGTTAATGTCCAACTCTATGATAGTGGGTTTTATCTCCTAATCTCTAAGAGATAAAACAATGTAAAATACATACAATTCATTCATTTTAGGCTCAATGAAGATTGATCCCTAGTTATATCATGACATTATGAATGTATACAAAATCGTCCTACTCCTATACTACTGATTTATGTTTTTTATTTATGAATTTTAGATTGGCTAGGTAGACTAGAGACTAGTGCATATATCCAATGGGTTATAAATTCATAGGTAACAAGAAAGAAAGCCATTAAAGGAAACATAGAAGAATTGATTTGGGAACATACTCCAAAGAAAAAATATTATACAAAGAGCATACTCAGTCATCCAAATTGAGTTTTATATAGTGAATTTGAAACATGGAAAATGTCATTGCAAGGATTGTAATATTTAGAATATTGTTATGTTCACCAATTGCATGTTACAATCATACAAGTGAATATGGAAATGGAAGTATTTACAACCATAAAATACCTTTCTATAGAAATATAAACATCAATGGATACATTCTCTACACAACATATGTAAATGCATCTTATCCTTCACATACCCCACGAATCCATGTCCATCCTATAATTAGAAAAGTCATGAGTTCAAACCCTAGAAAAATAATTACACCTACACAACCTTCAAAAACTACAAGAAAAACCAACCCCTTCCAAAAAATATAACCTTATAGAATATATAAACCTATGGAATCAAACCAAATACAACTATAACATTAAATTCACATTTAAAATTCATCACCTAGGATCAATCTAACACAAAAAAAGTATTCCATATAAATAGAGGCCAATTATAATCAATACTAGTGCATGGGATGGTCATGCTATGAATGCAAGTAGGTAGAGAATCTAGCACAATAAAAAAACCATCAGGCTAATTAACTATAACAAAAAGGTTTCACAAGATGCACAAGCACAAAAAAATCATCATAGCCCTAAGAACTTCCCCTATTGATTGTTTTACATCCAATAGGAACCAAAGACACTTTCGCATAGCTAGATTCTTTCTTTGTTAGTGGTTCCATGTCATGGCATTAAAATTATCAAACCCTCAATAAGGAACATGGAATTCATCAAAGCTCAAGAAAATTGCATTCCTGAAGAATAGAGAAACATTAAAAATGTCAAAACCCTACCACACACTCTATCATGCCTCAAGCCTATTGTGTTCCTTCTCCCCTCTAGTACCTTGGCATTTAATTTTTTATAATTTACTTCTCCTTGTTGGGGGTGGATCTTGAAACTAGGAACCCATTAAGGGTTCCTAAGGTTTTCAATGCACTAGGAACCATTGATATCCACCTTCCCCTTTAACTTAGCCAATATTTTAAATTTCTATTTTGGTCAATTGATTAAAAAATATTGAAGGTAAAATCTATTAATAACACATTTTGACATGATGAGCCTTATAGACTTCTCAAAATAAATTATTAATCATGGATCATGTCATATCAACACACACTAAGGAAGGGAATCAAGAAAAAATGACATTAGTAAATTGAGTCCCAATAATGGCTCTAGTTGGGGATATGTGCCTCTAATAAGGACAACAAGAATCTAGATCTTTTATCAAACAAAAACTATGAAAAAAATGAAATAGAACTCACTCATGGAAGACGAAAAATGTATACACATAATGGAACCAAAAAAAGATGCAAGATACAATATGGACAATAAAGGTATGACTATGACACAAAATTTTGAATATTGTTCGGAAACCCTACTAAGGATGTGTTTGTTAGAATTCAACATGCTTTGATACCATGTTGAGATTATGGATACACAGGGTCCCTGAAGCTACAATCTTCAATGGAGGACCTTTGCTAGGAAAGATAATCAACCACACAGAAATTGGTTGCAACTAGGCATTCATAATAGAGATTCTATATTGATGATATGATATGTTACAAATGAAAAAGTTGCCTGATTATATTGGAAAAAGAGAAAACCTCAGATGCATGAGATGTTGTCATGTGTCATGATATAACATGTGAACCCTATCTAGGAAATTATTAAATGTTGAGATAAGTTCTCGGGTATGTGCAGGATCATCATGGAAAAAAGAGGCCCTTAAGTGGCAAAAAATTTAGAAAAATCAGAGTTAGGCAACTTGATGTAAAAATGTGAATAAGTTATATATCTTATTTCAAAAATGTATAAGAATAGAATTTGTAGCAAATTAAATGCAGTTTCTAAACTACTAGATATGTTTTAAAAAAAAAATCTATTTGGTGAAAATTTGAAATTTTAATGCAGTGGTACTTAAATTTCAGGAAAAAAATAAGAAGTAGGTGTTTGTCTAACCACCCTAACCACAATAAAATGATAATATTTTTTTATAATATTTTAGATATAAGTAGAGCACTCATGCCCCAATGTGATGCATTTTTTTTGAATTTTTTTTCCAAGTAAATAATTAATTATGTATTTTTTATCACAAATTTTTAAAAAATATAAAAACTCGTATGTCTGATGACCTTAACTTGGTCAAAACTTCATGAAAATCATTTTTTTTCAATCCTATAGTATGTGAAGCATAGAATGTGACACATATTTTGGATTGAAAAAATGTGATATTGTTTGAAAGATATAGATGTTTTTCAATTAGCCTATCAATCGGGACTTTAGTCGTAATTTGAATATAAAATGAATAATAATTACTTATTAAATTCAAAGTATTTATATTTGTAGAAATTTGAGAATCTCCTTTAAAAACCCTTTTTGTTTCATCAATTTTGGGTAAAAAACTAGTTGTCAGCCACATACCCATCATATTGCCACTTTTTGGCCCATCATGATCTTGCACATACCCTCTAGAAGGACAAATCATCTTCTAGAAGTAATCTTATCTCCTATAAACAAGGAAGGGCACATTACCCCATTATTAAATGATTTATTAAAATGAAACCTAGGACTAAATGATATATGACCTAAGTTAACTTATGCTAGTGTAATAATTAATTTAATTACACTAACATCCCCCATAAGTTCAACTTAGGGAGTAAAATGCAATGATTATGTAGAGATGATCAATGATGGATCCTGACTAGAAGGCCATGTTAGGTACCCATGTACATGATAAAGATGTAGAAAATCTCTCACAACCAAAGAAAAGAGGAAAACCCAATGGGAATAAAACCCCTCTCCAAAAAGGAGATGAACATGCAAAAAAATGTGAGATAGGATGGGAAGGATAGAGGACTCCCAAATACCCCCCAAGGACACCATCGGTCACATGGATACAATACATTATCCTATCCATAGGGAGGAAATAGAGAGACTATATAACACCCCCAAAAGATGATATCACCTTAAAAAATGGTAAGTGTCTAAAGATAGAATAGGATCCAATGTTGACAAATAACTTGTCTCCCTTTCGGAAGAAATATAACCAAGTGAAAGTGCAGTGATGCTTCCCATTCGAGATAGGAATTGAAGGAAGGAAGAATGAAGGTGGGATGAAGATTCCACCGTCAATGAAGAGGGAAAAAAATCAGGACGATGCAGAAACATTTGCTAAACAATATCCAAAGAAAGTGATATGATGGATACTTGATTGCCTCCCCTGAATGAAGTGTCCTCAAAACCACTGAAATAAGTTCGAAGCAAGAAATATGTCAAAACCACAAGAAATCCAATGGTGGATGTTGAAGAAGCCTCAAGTCCTAAATGTAATGATAGGGAAGAAGTCTCATACATGAAATATCTGAAGAGAAACCAAGTGCCTCCAAGATGTCTCTAAATTCCTAATCAAGGTTGAGACAAAGGGATGAGGAGACTCAAGAGAACTCTCCAAAGTGTGATATGAATATTTAGGAGTGATATCCCCTCAAGAATTTCCTTCAAACTTGTAGAAGTAGCAAAGTCAATGATTCCTTAAACGAAGCCATCCTGTGATGTCAAGTCTAGAAAACTAAAGGTGTCCTGATGAATGATAATAGTGAATGCCTCAATCAATGAATCTAGACAAGGAATCACTGACTATGAAGGGATACCAATAGTCTCTGTGGAGAAGAGGTACCTAAAGGAACCTTGTCAACCTCTTCAAAAGATTCATGGCATTCAACTTCATGCACAACAATATCATCATGGGGTACTTGATTTGAGGAATGAAATTCTAAATCATGACCATCGAGGAATGGTTGAGTATTTGAATCTCCATAGATCTCCCAAATCATAGCCCAAATGGTATAAGGATAGTCACAATGATCAATATCATTCAAAACATCACAATCAACTTGCATAGCAATGATCTCCAAAATAGTGTATCTACTGCAACTCCAAGCAAACTCATGGATACCTTCACTTGGATGAGGAACTATACCATACAGATGAGGCAACAATTCAAGTGTTTGGAGATGATGTATGATCCCATCCCACCATTTCTTATATTTTCCCTTATGCAACATAACCAAAGGAGTATATACAAGCCCCATAATTAACTTTCTCCAAAAAAAGAATAAATGACCTTCAACAACAAAGAAAGACTTCCAAGGATGATGTGCAACTGAAGTGATGTTACCTAGATCAAGAAATATTTTCCCAAGCTTCAAGATATCCAATTTATTGAATAAATCCACCAAACTAATAAAATAAACTCAAGAGTACCTAGAGCTGAAATTGATCAAGGGGTATGGACTGATGAAAAAAGCTTTGAAACTACTTCCTGATTCCACTAGAATCATCAGAATGTGATGAATGGTTGTGAAGATATGAGCCTTTGAGTCTAGATTAGGGCTTTGTCTTAAGTTGATTATAGATTTTTTGCAAGAAAAATTTCATAGAACTGATGTCATCACTAGAAAGTGCTTGAAATTCCCTTTCCGACGATATCATGTTTACTGATTTTTGATACCCTAGTGAAAAGTTATGATAAAATGAAAAGAAAAAGCCTAGAGAAGGCACCTTACAGGCTAAATAGGGTCAAAAAATTGGCCCTTGGACACTAGCAGGTGGTCAATGATATGACTAATTCATGATAAAAGGAAAACAAAATGAAGACACCACCAATGGAGTGGTGGCGAAGTGGAATTGAGGGGCTAAGTGACAAGGTAGGGAGGGACCACTTCTTATAGTAGAATCCTTGGTTCTAGGATTGAACCTAGCATTGATACCATGTTAGAATTCAACATGCTCTAATACCATGCTAAATTAAACATAATTTGATACCATGTTGATATTATTGATACATAGGGTCCCTAAAGCTATAGTCTTCAACGAAGGACCTTTGCTAGGTAAGATAATCAATCACATAGAAAGTTTTGCAACTAGGCATGCATAATAGAGATTCTATATTGTTGATATGATCTGTTACAAATGAACAAGTTTCCTGATTATATAGGAAAAAGAGAAAGCCTAAGATGCATGATATGTTGTCATGTGTCATGATCTAACAACATGTGACAACATGTGAACCCTATCTAGGAAATTATTAAATGTTGAGATAAGTTCTAGAAGCACAACTCATCTTCTAGAAGGAATTTTATCTCCTAGAAACAAGGAAGGGGACATTATCCCATTATTAAATGATTTATTAAAATGCAACCTAGGGCTAAATGATATATGACCTAAGTTAACTTAAGCTACTATAATAATTAATTTAATTACACTAACAGTGTTTGCGAAAGAATTGGGTCACAATAAATATGCTCAAAATAAATGACTCTCAAACCTATTTCGTACTAGTATAAATCTGCTAACAACTCTAAAAAGACAACAATTGCATTTGTGGATTTTCCCTGAAGGTACAGATCCCTCAAATAATATGCAATGAATCTAATTGAACTAAACAAACACGGGTATGATTTTAACCAGAAAGCAAGAAAGGTAACAAATGGTAGTTCATAAATATGAGACTAACACAAATGCATAAATAATAGTCATAAATGATCAACACAAATATTGAAAAGTTCTATGACTATTTCATGAAGGAAAAAGATCATACTATAATAAATGGAAATTATAAAGTTTCTCTCACAAAGAAGGCATAGCCGTATTGCACACATAACACAAAGATCAATGTACTAAGCATCTCATTAAATTTACAACTCAAAGATTATGAACTATTACAACATGAAATAAATGATCAAATCTCTCTCCAAAACACCACAAAGTGTATATATAGAGAGCCCCTATCTCTTTCTCCATTTTCAAATATATAGAAAAACTAACCCCACCAAATGGCTTGTAAAGTCGTTACTAAATTAGGTGGTCTTCTTGTTTTCCCATCGTCTTCTCAAAAACTGCTAAGGATTGGTTGAAATAATTAGTCTAGAAAATGAAAGGGCATCAGGTAGGAAAACTAATCTTTATCTCACCAATCAGTCATTAAATGACCTTTCACACAATCAAATTATTAATGAAACTTCAAGGAGACACCATATAATAGCATGTGTATGCTACTTGATTGGAAATGTAATTTAAAACTGGTTCAAATCAGCCATTAATTTAAACTAAGTTTCCATCTCAATAAACCTTAGGATAAAGTACCAATTTCTGACCAACCTTTTATAAATTTAGCTAGTATCACCATTCTTCATCATTTAGAAGAATCCAGTGTGGCGAGCAGTCATAGTGACAGTGATTTTGGGTGATCCCACAATAGTGGTTTAATATTTTTGGCCAAACTAGACACTGAAATATTTTTTTTTAGCTAAATCTTCACTTTCAAGCACCTATAGCAGCTAAATTGTGAAGAATTTGAAGATGATGGAAACTAGATTTTCATGAAATTTTGTCTATAGATTCTAAATATATTTTTTTTCAAAATTTTTGGAATTAGATTGTACTTATTTTTCCATCTCCCTCAAAAAATTTATTTTTTCAAAAAACAACATTTTAAAAAAGTGATGCTCAGCGTATGATGTATAATTTCTTTTCCATGAAGGATAAAATTCTAATTCTTTCGAATTTACATTTGTAACTCTAATATCCAGTTTTTCCACTTGGTTAGATATTTTTTATTGAATATTTTTTCTTTAATAAAGTTTCAAAGTCAAACCAATTACAATTGAGACATAGCATGACCGTATAATGCGTAACTTTTTTTGTATGTATCAAAATTCAATTTTTATTTTTTTGTTGGATGGAGGACTTCAATATCTAGTGCACTCAATTTTTTATTTTTTTTGATAATATGCTATTTTTCCACATGTGCAAAATAAAGAGCTTGTTTTTCGGTGAAAGACCTACATTCACAAGAAATAAAAAATAAATATAATAATCAAATTAAATTTTATTAAAAGTATACTTTTTTGGAAGCTTATAATAAGGACTACATACAAAAAAATAAATTTTAAATGAATTCAGTTTATCCCCCAAAAGGTAAATCAAAAGTGGGTTTTTATCATTATTTTGATAGGTGTGAAGGAGACTCTATTATAGGTATGGTTTAAAACTAGTGGGGTTCTATCCAAGGGGGCTTGGTCTAAGGTGTTTTGATCAAACCCTATTCAATTGGAATCTTTTAAATGGAACATTTCAAGGCTTAAATCATTATATTCTCTAAAAATATGTGATTTCATCAAAAATTTGGATGTCGTAGAAATTGTAAACCACTATTGTGGCAGCACCCTTTTTCAAATAATTTTATTGTCATGGAGGAAATTGAATGCAAAATTTTGTTTAGGAATCTATCAAATTAGATGAAGGAAGTCTTTGTAAGAAAAAGTGAGGTGGAAGAAGAGGTGCTTCACAGTATTCTAGGTGAAGCATTTCTTAGCCAAGCACATGTACACAATACTGCAATGCTAGAGTGTTTCATGTACATAGTCATTATGACCTCTAATTGTCACGACTGCAGTGTGAAAGTGTTAGAATGTTTGGTGATGCCTAAATTCCATCATCATGTCAATGTAGCTATCGTTGTCTCAATCACTATCCTCAAGATGGATTGATAGGTGACACTATTTATATAGCATCAATGCTTCAAAATGAGACTGTGGAGGAAGTGGTTGCTCTTCTTCATGCAAGAATTGTGAGGAATGATATATAAATCTTCTATCCCCTACTTAGGTTGAATGCCTCCAGATTATGATTGACAACATCTGATTCCTAATATTTTCCTTGTGTTTCTAAATAAGAATGTCTCATTTTGTCTTTTTTCATTGATATGAAATTTTTGTAGTTGATCCAAACAATTTTGTACTGTCGATGCAATGAAAAACATACATATATACAATAAATATCATTTTAATATCTCTATACTATGTATGCATCACTTTGTTTACTCTTTTTCATATCATATCTAAAAATTATGGTTTCTTTTACTACATACTACACTAGTTTTATGAATCAACACATGTTCATTATATTAATTACTGCAAATCATTTTGGGCAGCAAAATGGGTAGTTCGTGTAACTTAACAAAACATTGTCTAGGTTCCAAACAATTAAAAGAATATTTTCTATTGATATAACTTGCAGGGTAAGTTAGTAGGTAACTTTTGACATATAACAACTCATCATTTAGGTTGTTCACATACATAAATCCATTTTCAAAGAAACAGTGGGTTAGGATGAAGTCATAACATGTTGCCTAGTTCAAAGAATAATGATACAAGTGATAAAGCGGGAAGTTAAAGAAACCAATGAAAACCTTGCCTAAGTTCAAGATGTACAACAAAACACTTCTTGAACATGAATTTAGATAAAATGACTAAGGCACATAAGGAAAAAAGAGAAAAGGGATCATTATATTTTATGAGTAACAGGATGGAAATAAATTTCTTGCCTCTATGAAACACCTTCATGTTGAAAGAATTAATTTTCCTCAACTCATAGTTTCCTCTTTCACAAAAATGAAACAAATGTAACCTTCTCCAATCAAGCACAACCTTGTGACTACCATTGAATAAGTTAAGACTTTCTCCACCATTTACCATGCTATTGCATGACAACCACAAAAAATTAGCCACCAAATTTCCCAATACTACATCCTTCATTTTTCAACCAATTGGTGATATGAAAAACTCATACTACAACCAAAGCAACCATGGTATTTCCATACCTACTTACCTCCTTGAGTGAATTGAGGAAAAAAGAGAGAACTTCCAATTCAAAATTGATGAAAAAAATTCTTACTAAGTTGTTCTAGATAAGGAAACTTCTCATGTGCATCAAATTAAAAAAAAATGAATCTCTAGCACAAAATAAGGTTGAGAAATGAGCTAATCATAAGCCTAGAGAGCTTTACTACTCAATACCATCACAAAATGCATACTGGGCCCAATTGAAACACTCAAAATACTACCTACACTAGAAGAAGCTACACCTTCATCAGAAAGGAAAGTCACATAATCAATTTTGCACACCTATGGAACAATATGAAGCTAGCATACCATGGGATTCACTCAAGCTAATGTAAAATTCAATAGCACAAATATTTAAGTCATGAAATACTTATTTCAAAGAGTTACATTCCTCAAATTGTCTCTTATTTTTAAGATAATCTTAGAAATTTTTTATGGCACATGTTCTATAAAAATTAGACATGTGTCAAACTTATTCTTCCAATCTCAACTCACCAACATCACTCTCAAATGATCCACTTGAAGTGAATTGTGCACAAAAAAAAAACATATTGTACACCAAATAAGGAGGTTCCCATATGCATGTAGGTGATCAACCAGATCATAATATTCAAGTGTAATAAATTTACTAGGTACAACAATATATACTTCTACATTTTATCTTCATATATAAAGTTGTTCCTAATTTATCCTCATAAAAACTATCATCAACCACTTGAAAATTATAAATAGAAACAAAGGAAGGAAAAATATCAAATAAAAAGGAAACTCCTTCACCACTTGAACACTTTTGAGGAATATGAGCAAGACTCAAAGGGAAAAGGAAAGGTGGGTTCTCCCTTCAAGATTAAAATCAAAGGTGTTCAAGTAGAGGTTCAGGAAGAAAAGAAGAGAAATCCTATTGCCAAGAAGAGGAATACTGCCCCTAAGAGGAACACATCTACTCAAGTGGAGGAGCATGAAGGAGAAGGGAAGAAAGATAGTATCCCTGTGCCCAAAAGGAGAAGATTGACAAGAACATCAAGGAAACATAATGAGCCTCCTAAGGGAGAAGAGGGTCTAGGACCATAGTTGATAGATGTTGAGAGTTCTAGGGAGAAGACAAAAGTATATACCAGGAAAGCCAAAACTCTATATCCTAAGAAATTCTAGTGGAAGAACATTCCCCTGAAGTTTCCTCTGCTATGCACCAACAAGAAGAAACTTAATTTCATAATGAGGAAAGGGAATCAACAAAATTTGTTGGTGAGGATATCCATCAAGGTGAGGAGACAACAAAATTCAATGTTGGGGATCTTCATAGTGAAAATTTAGAGATTGGAAATTTCCTATAGTCTTCTTTGGTGTCCTATGAAGACTCACCTATTGGTGATGAAGGTGAGAAAACCAGGGAGAAAGAAGAAGCACATGAGATAACTTCTTCTCCAATCCAGCTAGTAACAAAGACACCTGATCAAGAAGAGAATCAGAATCTAGAGGACAAGGAGGAAGATGAGAGGTAAGACAAAAGTGAAAAATTCCCTATAGTGAAAGATTTGAATGTTGACTCCTCCATGGATCAACCAAAAAAGGAGAAGAAAGATGAGAAACAGTCAGATGTCTCTACTCCTGGTTGGCTTAGTGAGAGATTGAAGAGCAAGCAGATAATTGTGGATGATACCCCTCCCAACTGGCATGAACTATTATCCAATATTAGAAAGGGAGAAGTGAAGAAGAAGGCTAGGGTAATTTATAAAATCACCCGAGATGAGGCAGATAATAGGGTAATTGATATTTCTACTCCTGCAATAGAAAAAACAAGGATGAGACAGTTCCTTCAGATTACACCATTCAGACAATAAACTTGGGGCCTACAAGCAAAGATTAGGACAAAGACAAGTTCCAAGAGTCCTCTCAAGACATTCTAAGGAGATTGGATAAATAAACAAAGGAGAAGGTAAGGTTGCAGAAAAAATTGAATAATGTGTATAGATATGTGAAGCAACTATAAAAGCCTCTAGAGGTTGTGGGAAGTGAAGGAGTGGCCCTTGAAGGATTGTTGCCTAAAGAGGCATTCAGTGAGCTTAAGAAGATGAAGGCTTCCACATAGTCTACCCATGAATGGTTTCAAGGAGTAGGAAATTGAGAGATAACATGATCAAGGACATCTTGTCAACTTGTGGACATGCACATAGGTCATTTGAGTGGCTGCAAAATTTGTTGCAGTAGGAAAAAACTGATGTAGACCTTATCTTGCATAAAACAAAGACCATCATGGATCAGAATCAAGAAATATTAGCGAGTGATGGAATCTTTCCCTCCTCAAAGGTTTTAGAACCTTGGGAGTGGTATGAGTCACTATCGATTAAGTAGAAAGTTTTGAAGAGAATCCACAAGCAAGGACAATGGGTGGGAAATGCATTGAATGAAATTTATAGTAAATGTATTTCATTCTTTGAGATAATGACTGGGAGGAAGATGTTTGCACTAATGGATTTGACCCTAGAGCAAT
Source organism: Sequoia sempervirens (assembly GCA_007258455.2). NCBI lineage: Eukaryota > Viridiplantae > Streptophyta > Pinopsida > Cupressales > Cupressaceae > Sequoia > Sequoia sempervirens. Next base: position 137,447 of record VDFB02356544.1, on the reverse strand, counting down.
TAAGGAAGTGGTCGCATGAATTTTATGTCCTAATTGATGATGGTCCAATCACATCCAACCATTTAGATGATGCATCCACCTATATTGTTGCCATGGAGAAATATCAAGATCTAAAGATGGAATGGGATAAGGTCGTCAAAGAATCATGCGAGGAGATTAAATTCATTGAGAGAAGGTTTAAAGTTTTGATTACTCCACCATTGGCTGACTTAGACAAGGTTTTTCTTAAGGTTCAAGATAAATTAGATCAAGATAAGGATAAGTGGCTAGCTAATGAATGATTGCATCAAAAAATTTGCTTCCCACTCTCTCCTTTTGTTTCGTGAATGTATTGGACTGGCCTACATTGAAGAACCTAGGCTGACCTAGAAGAGCTGCAAGCATTTAATGCAACATTTTATTTTATTTTAGGAACTTTCTAGGTCAACTTGTTTGTGGTAAATTATCTTTGTAACCCTAATTGGGATGACATATCATTTATCTCTATAAGTATGGTATTTTTCCTCATTTTTAAGGGGTAGTTATAAGAGAGTTATACTTGTAAGCAAGTGATAGAGTGAAGGTTAGAGCTAGGAGTTAATTTCTGAAGCAAGGGAAATAACAAAAAATACTAGAATTGTTGCTATTATTGGGTGATTCAATACAATTGAAGACCATTTTCTTTGGTGATCTCTCTTGTGTTGACTTATCTTGCATGGTTCTTGTTATTCTATCTTCAAATATTGCTTAAAGCTACTTGGTATATGTTATATTTAAGGTTAGATATGATTCAATGGTGTTTATGATTTGATGCCTAAAATGTTTGTAGCAATCTTTGGTTCATAGTTTTTGCAACTAGTTGATTGTGAGTTGTAGTGTAAAGTAGGCTTAGACCTTATATTCATGTGCTTAGTTCAATTATGAATTATGTATTCATTTCAATTGCAAATAGGGTTTGTCTGAATGAATGTTCATGATCTAAAAATCTTTAATTCCTTAGAAGATTGTGTTGTTCTTGTAAGATTGCATATAAGATCTTGATTGAGAAAGAATTAGTTTTGAGGGATTGGTCCATTTCAAGTGTTTTCCATTTGCATTATTGATCTTAGGAATATTTTTAGTCTTGTAAATCTCTATTAAACCATTATCTTTTGTTGTTTCTTTGTTATCTAGGTTAGTTATAGGATTTGAAGTATCAACATATTGTAAAATTTGATAGGTTTCAAGATCCAACATTTGTTTGTAAGGTCCCTTGTGATTACCAACATTTTCACATTTATCATTCAGTTTTTTTTGCATTGTCACAACTTGACACTAGAGACCTTGGGGTTGTTTCTTGAGGCTTGTTGATAGAGATTTACGTTTCAAGAGAGATAGGATATTTGTATCTTGTTTGATTTGTTGTTGTGAATAAAACACCATCAACACATAATTAATTCATTCATCCATAAATCATTTATCCAACCTATTACCATCTATCTACATTATCTTGATCTTGAAAAATTTTGGTGTATGCTTTACACTTGCTTATGGTAAACATCTTGACATGGGTCATTTTCATTCATCCTATCCTACCCAATGCTATTTGAGCCATGAAGCATTATCAAATGAATCATTCCTCTATTCAAACACCTTATCTTATCACATGATAATCCTTGGAATCCTTTGTATGCTTACCATATCCATCCATCCACATACCTATCAAAGCATCTACCCAAGGCATTCCATACAATGCTAGACACTAGGGGAGGATATGTACATCTTGCTTTAGTAATAAATCTTGATTTATATCTTCTAACTTATATGGTGATCCAAACATTGAAAAAATATAAAATCAAATTGGTCAAAGTATTTGTGATCCATAACCCAAATCACTAGCCCATGGCATATTTTGACAAGAAGACATTCCTTATCAGGCTTCATATTTCATCAAACATAAATCCAAACAATCAACATCAGTTCCATATAATTTGTACTTCAATTTCATATCAAATCATTCAAAACAAATTTTGTTTCAAATCGAGCTTCAAAACCTTGATCAATCAAATTCAATCAATCCATCATCATCTCAAGATATCCTTCCCAATCCTCATGTTTCTTAACACCATCCTTGCATTGTTGTGTATCCTCAACAATTTTATCATCAATCAAATCTAATCTTGATCCATCATCATCTAACAATATCCTTCCCAATCCTCATGTTGCTTAACACCATCCTTGCATTGTTGTGTATCTTCAACAATGTTATCATCATTAATCCATCAATCCAATCAATCAACCCTAGCTTGGTTTTCAAAAAAAACCAAAAACAGATCACTGATATCATCAAACACATCCTTATCCAAATCATCAAAATCATGCAAAAATCCAAAAAATCAAAAACATATCAAAATCCGAAAATAGATAAAAAAAAGTTAGAAAATGTCAAAAACATGGTTATCTAAACTACGTTGTCTTTGAGCTTAAATGTAGGAAAGACTAATCTTTGATCAGCCCTTGACACACAAAAAACAAAAACATTTAAATAACCCAAAAATAAAATAAAAATAGTCTCATAAAATTTCAAAAACAACAAAAACATCTAAATATTTGAAAAAATTCATCTATACCATTTCTCTTTCACCCACAATAATCTCATCCATAATAAATAATTCATCAGCTCCACCCTTTTGCATAAAAAATAGAACAACCACAACAATCAACAAAATAAAACTTCAAATGCAAAATCAAAATCAAAACAAAAACCTTTTAAATGACAAATGAAACTCTTGATCATTCACAAACATTTCAATCAACCTTATATCAACAACCTTTTGAAAAACCTAACAACTTGCCACAATCCACTAATATGCACTAGGATGCATCCTAACTATAATGGGAATTATCTATTAACAAAACACTTTGGATACTTATCCTAAACAAAACACATCCCTTTGGCTATAGGTATGAAGAACATTAGATTGTTTATGTACTTGATCTTTTCTTTTGATTTATCTTATTGCACACATTCCAATGACCTATCAATAATGTCTAATAAATATGATTTAGAGAGAAATGAATAGGTAATTGATCATTATCTTTCATTTTCTCTATCTTTTGGATATTCTTGTTATTTAACCTTGGTCATGCTAATTTTGTTCAATGTGTAGGGAGGATGATTTGGATATTTTGGTGAATATTACTTGGGAGATTTTTCCTTTTTGTGTTTTGGTCAGAGATGTTTTAAATTTCTAAGGCACACCCTAACAAATTTTTATATGCTAGGGGTGAACAAGAATACTCCTATCTATTTGTTGAGTCAAACTCTTTGGCACTAGATACCCACTATCCTGGTTGTCTACACCTTGATGCATCATATCTATGTGTGTGATCAAAAATAAGAAAATTTATGCTCTCTACATCCCCAATCCCTAGTTAAGCAATACATTATCATCATTCATTATTATATCTAATAAAGTATCGATGACTCATAGACTTTTTGAAGTTCTACATATTCTTGGAATCAAGGGTTTATCCCTCTCATTCTTGTATCCTTTTTCAAGCTAACATTCTATCATCCAACCATCCTACATTCATAAAAAGTTAGCATACCCATCCTACATACTCATACATATCATCATAATAGGAAACATCATTCATCTCATTTTCATGATCATTATTATATATATTTGTTATTCTAACCATCCATACATCCATCGTGAACCTCTTTGTCATGAGATCGATGCTAAAATTGAACTTTTCACCCAATATCTTGAGGGGGAAGTGTATTGGCATACTTGTTTCCACTAGGGAAACAATGGTGTATCTAAAAAATTCAAGAAATTTTTTGATCTTGGCAACATCAATCTTTAAACCAATGCAACTAGTACATTGTTGTAAAGAGGGGCAAAATTTAGACATGCAAATTGACATTATGCATTTAAATCTATTGAATTAACATCATTTCTACTACTAATCAAGTAATTAAGTTTATTTGATAAATTCATTTCGTACTCACTAATGTTCACCAAATAAATCAAATTATTTGAAGTATCCTAAAGTTATCTCATCTAATTTAATAAATCAAATGTCAAATACCACAATTCCTTCAAGTTAATTAATTATTAATTAATTAACTCCTAATCATTATTACCCATTCTCTAGCTTTTGTCTCAACCTTGGTAAAAACCAACACCCAATTAACTAACCCACTTGCACAAGAAAATCAATTCTTTTAATTAACTAAATACCCTATTTTTCCTCACAAAAGCATATGCTTTGGGAATATTCCTTCATTAACTCCATTTATTTGACTTTCTTTCCCAAACATTAACCCCTCTTACATCTCAACTACATGCATTAACTATGTACATTCTCCAAAATGTGCTTCACCTTCATCCATTAGCCATGTGACAAGTGTCACAATCTCATTGGCTCTCCTTTAGTCCCTCATTCCTCCCATCTCTCCATTGTTCAACCATTCAACCCTATAAATAGAAGCCACTTCTACTTGAAATCCATCCACAATCTTAGCATTCTTACTATAGGCACTTTCATCTCCATATCTTGCATCTTTGAATCTTCATCACATTTTTTTCATCAGATCAAGAAGCTTATCAAAAGGGATTGGGAAATGGCTACTTTCCACATCGAAGTAACACCAATCCCAATATGGGATGATGGTTTGAGTTGTTTAGGAATAGATTTCATCTTCATCTTTCTTGTAGTTTCATGTTAGTTTGATATTGCTATCATTTCCTTTACATTGCTCAACAATTTCATGGGGAAGGCTTTTATTTCATTTTTTCAATATTGACTAATTTAACTCATATTTTTCAATCTTTGATCAATGTAGATTTTAGTCTTCACAAGACCCCAATGGGGTTTGAACCTTGATGGCAATAACAACAACAAAAAAAATTAATCATCACACCATGCCACTATTGGCTCTATAGACACATGAAATTGATATCACACATATTTAACTAATTCATATTCACCTGCCAATTAAATTAATCAAGGTTATTTAATTATCTCCTAAAGTATCTTTTTTTTTTTTTAGACTGCAGGAATCGGGTAGCACGACCCCCTATAAAGTGCAGTGTGCCTGGTAAACTTTTTAACGTGACCGACGGCACTGGCGCGACACACCGTCCGGTACCATGGGATGGGGGAGACTAGAACTCGTGACCAGTAGAGCCGCAACAGAATTACTTAGCCAACCGAGCTAGGGCCCCCGCCCTATCTCCTAAAGTACCTTCATTTAATTAAATTAAATGTATTTAATTAAATGGATAGTGCATCAGTTTCCTCCCTTTTGATTTAAATAAATCCAAGTATCTATGTCAGAAGTCAAAATCACCTAACATCATCTTAATTAATCAAATCAATGATTAATGCTAATCCTAATCACCCATCACATCCTCTAGCTTTTCCCACTTGCATAAATAAATCAATTTATTAATTCTCCATTTTCTCTCAACTTGGAATCTTTTAGGAATATTCTTTGAAATTTGAATCTCCCCCCAAATTGACATGTACACCAACAAGGAATTTATGAGCTCTTACATGTCTCCTACATATCTCTTGCAAAGTTCAAACTCAACATTTAACTCATCTTGTCATCAAAGTCAAATTTTAAATTTGCCCCTCTTTGGCACATTGACCAAAATGTGCTCATTCCTCAACCTCTCACTTGTTCACAAGTGGCATATTTCCATTGGTTGGTTTTTAGTCCCACATCCTCCATGTTTGGCATTCTTTTATCCTTCTTGGCTATAAATAGAGAGTTTCTCTATTGTTTTAATCCTCCACAACTCATCCAAGTTAGCATTTCATCTTGATCATCATCTCCACAATCTCATGCATAAATGCATCATTGTCATTTGAATCCATATCATCTTCAAATAAATTTCATCATTTAGCTTATCCAAAGGGGTTGGGAAATGGCTACTTTCCACATCAAAGAAGCAATCCCTCTATGAGATGATGTTTGAGTAGTTTAGGAAGAGATTTCATGCTTATTTTGCTTATAATTTCATATTAGGTTGATGGTGTTATTGTTTCCTTTACATTAGCTCAACAATTTAATAAGGAAGGTTATTATCTCATTTGTTTAATATTGACTAATTTAACTCATAACTATCAATCTTTGTTTGATGTAGATTTTACCTCTCACATTTTGGCACCCACCGTGGTCTTGAACTAATTCATTTCGTTTCTATTTTGGCTTGTCTTTGAAATTTGTTGCTTCATTCTATTTTTTATCAAATGAAATCGGAACTCTATTTTTTAAATTTTTCTAACAGTCAAAGTTCTAAACTAATCTTGTTATGTTATACAAATTTTGAATCTCTATCTTTGATTAAGCTTTGTAATTATGGCTGCACTACTCTAGGAAATGAAGGATGCTCTAGCATCAAGTAGAGAACACAAGGACTAAAAAATCCTAAGTATATTAGAATGCATTGCCTTGGTCGATTCTTGTCTAGCCATGATGCAAGAAAATTGTAGTGCAAAACAAAAAAAAAACTATCTTTTTAGTCATGTCAAAGTTACATAGGAATAGATAGCTGCACCAATCATAAACACATAGACTGTTTGTGGTTATTTACTTCACGTTTAGGCTATTCTGAGTGCAACTGCATTCTTTCAATCCTCATCATACACCACTCCACTACACTAACTCCTCGTTTTGACTTTTTTTCCTTTTCCTCGTAACTAGATTTGTTAGCCAACAATCTCTCTCCAGCCCTCAAGAAAGCATTATCCCTTAGTCTTCCTTTCAACAATTTAGGTGAAGGGAATGCAAAGTATCTTCATGCACAGAAAAAATTTGTTGTGTAGTTAGACTCCAGATTTGGCTATATCCCAGTCCATTATTACCAGGTGAGAAATATATCTACTTGTTTGTCAATCTAAATATATATATATATATATTAATGTTATGATGTTGTTCAATAAACTCATATTCTTCTTTCTTTCATTGCTAAACACATGAATATTGCATCTTTATCCCTACCATTGATTGGAAGAATAAGGGATGGTTGAGATGACTTAGATCTTAGCTTTGTATTAGTGGCTTAAAATTATTAATGATTGAGGAAGTATTTGGGGAGTCGATGTCAATGTTAGGTGCCACTATTTAAGTCAATGGCTAAAAGCACCATAACAGTTTTAATTGGAGTGCTTCAATTTCTAGTAAATATAATGTTTTTGATAAAGGGGTAAAACGGGTTTTACAGGGACCCGAAACGACAAAGTTTACAATAAAAAGGAGAGGACACAAAAGTCCAACCGAAAAAACCAGCAACTTGAGAGAATAGGGAAATATAATATATATACATATAATGTTGGGTCCATATATATATATATATATATATTGTTTCTATGACAATGCCTAACCTTTGTTGTCAAGATGGACACACAACAAATAAGACTCCCATACAGAAGCAAATTCAAGTGTAGCAAGCAATGGTTGAAATTATATCTAAGAACACAGTTGCTATGAATCTCATTTTGAAGATAATATATAATGTGGCTTGAGAGCACTACTTCATTTTTCTTTTTTAGCCTTAGATTCAATAGTAATTATCCAATACTATTTTATGCAAGAGAAGATCTAACATACTTATTATTGGGCCTACTAACTGTGCAGGGAAGGTGTGAAGGAAGCATTTGTCTATAACAATGTATGGAAGAAAATTGAGATCCTCAACAAATACACACATTAGAACTTGTTTCAAAATGACATAGGGGAATGGCATGGAACTAGACAAGACATGGATAAGAAGATAAAGTGTCTTAGAGGAAGGGTGGTCCAACTCTATCAATCCTAGAGTGCATCAATCTTGAGACTATCATTATGAGCATCAAAGAGGTAATTTTGGCTAGATCATGGGTTTTATTGCAGAAAACGTACTTCAATTAATCATTTTTGGAAGCTTTCATAGAGAGTGGCACCTAATGATTATCTTTGGAGTCAAAAAAATTTTGTGCTTGAGCTATAACATATAGTCACTTCGGTTACGTATATATTCCATTTTAAAAGGCTCTATCAAGTCAAAGTGGCAAGGAATTCAAGGGAATTTATGTTGCAACATAAAATATAATGAAAGACAGATGTAATCTAGTGAATAAATAAGGGAAGTGATCAAGAATGGCAGATATATAGTGTCACATTCCACTATCATGCATGGACCACAGTCCCCCACATAGCCAAGTGGTAGGAGAAAAAGGTAAATACTCGATCAAAGGGTGGATTTTGTTTGTGCAAAATACTTGCAACATTAGAGCTTTGGAAACAATCTTGGATGAATCTTAGAGTTAAAGAGGATTGAAGCATTAAATTCAGAGTTTTTAAAGCATTTTTTAAATGCTTTGAGCTTCCATTTTATGCTCTAGTTTTTTATTTTAAATCAACTTACATATTTTTTAGGGGGTCTAAAAAGAACATTTCAATTTTTTCAACAAAAGGGCTTAATACAAACTTTAGGACACAAGCTTACTAGAGTTGGTTTTCGGACTTAACAATTGAACAAAACAAATTTTCACATTTCCTTTGGTGCTTTAAAATGAATAAACATAATTGCTTTGTGGTCTGAAAAATGAACATTTTTTTTCTTTGTTTTGTAATTGCTTACTCAAACTAACACCATTGAAAAGATGTATGCCCTTCTCTCGCACCTCACGGCGATCTTGAGAATCAAAAGGTTTTTTGGTGGTCATAGGGTGGGATAAAGTGATCACCTCCACACTTCATTTTGGGTTTAAAATTGAACAAAACACTTTGTGAGTGTGAGTAAACCTATTGCATGTATTCTCCCTTTGTTTCTAAATGAAGGTTGATCAAACTATGAATATTTTTGCTCACTTTTTTTTATCTTAGAGGACCTACCTTGGGGAAAAAGTACTCACCCAAGGGAATGAATCAACTAGTAACACTCTAAAGCCAAGGGTATTCCCAGGTGCGATATAAATGTGGGTATTGGAATAAATGCCAGTGTCATGCGGTTGGCTCCAGTGAGAAGGGTAAAAATGGTCTCTCACCACCTTAGCTTAACTCCTATGAATGGAAAGTCCAAATTAAAACCCTTGTTGGAGAAATTCCAAAATCCCTATCTATTTTTTGGTGCAAGAATAGTCATTCTGAAGCCAAGCCATAGTTTTACAATTTTTAGTAGAAATGGAAAGTATGCCATGGGAGTTTCATGGGTACTGATGCTTGGCTTCCCTGAGAAGTGAGTGTCATGGAGGGGAGTCAATGGATTCAATCATCTAACCATTCACTAAAAATAAGCATAGCTAGACTTGTCCAAGTGGGGACTCAACAAATATTGTCTCAAATATCCATAGGTTTGTGATTGTTCTTGAAATAAAAACATTTTTCTTGATTGAATTTTTTTGAAAACATACATTCAACATGAGCATCAAATCCCAAACCCTTTAAGAGAAGCAAATACCCTTGAACAAATTGACATGCTATTGCTTTCCCTTGGGATTCTCATCCTTAGAGGCTTCTAAGCATTTGGATTTCATCTCAATTTGCTCCTACTAAGGTCAACATTAGGTAACCTTTTCCTTGATTTCCTTGATTTCAACATAATGCACTTTGTGGGATGAAAAATAATTAGGACATTGGACATCTAGTTTCAAAAGCTAATCAAGAAGTGTTGGTGGTAAAAAAAATCCATTAAGCAAATATTAAATCAATTGGACCCCACGCATGTGCTTGGCATCTTTTAGTCATATCCAGTTTTCATGAAAACATTGGTCTTTTTTTTTTGAACTACTCTTAGAGAAAAGCATGTTCTTCACTATCTTGGTCTAGAAAACAAGGTCCTTCTTAGGTTCATTTTGGATCAAATCAAACACTTCATCCATTCCAAAAATTTATCATCTCCATTTCATAAACAACTTTAGAGCTTTGGAAACATCATTATCTAGACTTGGGAACATCCTTAAACTAAATCAAAATCATTTGTTTAGTTAGGTGTGTTTGGATTAATCCTTCCTCACACACTTAGTTAAATTATCACTTCTTTGGACAAGTTTATCCTAAGATAACATCTAACATCTTAGGGTTTATAAGTTCATTATCCAAATCAAATCAAAACAATCAAAATTGTTGTGCCCTTAGCACACACGTCCTATTTGAAATGGGGACGCTCTTTTCTTTCGCCTTGTTAGGTCATTTTTGGGGCCGCCTCATTTTGCATGCCCCTCTTTTTTTGATGTTTCGTATGGTCGATGTAGCTCCAAAGTTTCATCATAAATTGATAATGCCTCTACTTTTGGTTTTTTGCTGCCTTTTGGGGCCTCAAGGAATCCCTCTGGCATTTTGGCCCTGAAACGGCCCTGGGCCCTTTCGGGCCCGGGCATCCGGGGTTCCCTCTTTGGGTTTCCCCTCTGGAAATGCCATCCCTTGTGGCATTCACCGAGCATCTTTTTGGACCTCGAGGTCCGTCTTGTTGCCCTCCGTCTGAAACTTGTCACAAAATTTTTGGCCCACTGCCTACCCCTTCAGGCCGCGGACCCCGAAAGTCCTCTTCTGGGGTTTCATCTCGGTCTCACCATCCGCGACGGTGAACCTCCCACAGCTTCCTGCTCCTCAGGCCCCGCCTGCCTTATCTCCATTGGAGGTCTTCCCCATGGCCTGTCTGTTGTGGACTCTTCGAGGCCCGGCCGTCCAGAATTCTATTTCTAGAATTTTGTGATGGTTCCCCTGTCCCTGACGGCAGATCCCTGGTGGAGTCCCACCCTCCAGGCCCTAGGCAGCTCCCCGTCATCACCGTTCAAATAAGCCAAAATCTTAAGGCAATCGTCACATCGCGTCTCCATGGCCACCGGGCCCCAGCATTCCTACTGCCACCGCCGACCTATCTTCAAATTCACCAACTTTTCCCTTGATTGTATGAGCATTTAATGTAGGAATTCATGGCTATTGGGGTATAAAATGCCCAATCTGCCCAAGTCATTTTCACAAATAGGATTGGGGCAAAATTGGAGAAGCTATCATTTGGAGCCCACCGCCTTCGATAACATCACGATCATCACCGTTTGCCTCATTCCGACCAACGTAGGTGGATCCCATGTCTCGCCACTTAGCATGTTTGAGGTAGGCCATCCATCTGCCATTCCCGAGCTCCTCTTCATCATTTTGAGAGATTTAAATGAATTAAATAATTGATAAGAAGGCATAAAGGGATAGAACACTAGATCGCGCACCAAACCCATGCGGCAGAAAATTGAGCAAACCACCTAAAATCCCTCCTTGCCAATTTGGGATGTCTCCCTACCACGGCTATTCTTTGCATAAGGAAAACATCCTCCGTAGGCCCGAAACCCACCTTTGCCGTCAAAACTCAAAACTTCAATCACTTGCCGATGGTAATCCTCCTCTCTAGGCCCGGTTCATCAGGTTTCCCTACCTAGGCTTCCGTTTGTCTTCCGCCGTGCTTGAACTCACAAACCACACTGCCTCCCAAACTGTTGGATCCCGATCTCAACTCTGCCGTAAAACTTGGAACTGAGACACGCGTCCTTTGGTCATCCAAGGCCCAGAACCTTGAAGTTCCATCTTTGAAGTTTCGCCTAAGGTTTGCCTTCTTCAAACGGTGAATGTCACCCAACGTCCTTCCCTCTGGGCTCCACCGATGCTTCAGCTTATTAAACATCTGGCAATTTCAAATCAATCCATCATTTTTTCCTTCGGGCCCCGGATGATAGGTTTCCCCACTTAATTTTTCGTTGGTCCCACTGCACTATCCTTCGGTGAAGTCGTCGATGCCACCCGACCCCGGGACCCCACCTTCCTCTCTGTCGTGGGCTTGTTCTTCTGTGACGGTGACTTTCGTGTCCCCAGGCCCCTGACCCTAGACTTCTATTCTCGGAAGTCCGTCACTCTCCTGCCGTTGGAAACTTTTCCCCGTTTGCCCGGTCACCGGACCCTGAGCTTCCATCTGCCGTGTGTTCTTTCCAAAACTCTTCTCAGCCACCAACATGCCGAGCCTCATGTCCCAGGATTCTAGTCCTCACCCGTTGTTCCAAACGAAGATCCCCGCTCTATCGTCTGCTCTCTAGGCACTAGTATCCAGACTTCCATCCTTGGAAGTCCGCCTCTTGCTCGCTGTTGTTAAAGAAAAGGCTGATCGATGCCCTAGCCTCTGGGCCCCGCCACACCAAGTGCCGCTAATCCTAAATGATAAACACATGTCAGCCGTCCTTTGGCCCCCTAGACCTCGGCCCTTAGACTTCCATCGCCGAATTTCTATCTGTTGTCCACCGTCACCAACGACCATCTCTCGACAACTTTCCATCTTGAAAGCTCTGAGTCCTCCTAGATCGATCCAAATGATCCCCAATCTAGAATCTAACCTCGACCCACATGCTAATTTTTGGCCCTCTTCATCATGAGCTTCTCAAAACATTAAAATTCAACCAAGGAGGGTCTCTGGGGGCTTTTGACTGCGTTTTCCCTTCCAGACAGCATTCCTGCTAGGGAAGTCTGGCCCTCTAGGCCCAGATTGTCCAAATGCCCTGAAACGAAGATCGATAACATCTAGAGATAAGATTTATGATATACTTGATTGATTATTTAGATGTTATTTTTGAGATATGGACTAACATGAACGTTTTTGATATTTTATTGCGCTGACTTTTCCCTTACTTGTAGAATATATGGAATCAGGAGCAGAAACTTTAGGGGCATCTGCCGAGAAGGATAAGGGCAAGAAGTCAGGAAGGACCCCTTGGGGAAAGGAAGACAAAGATCAAATGAAGTATTAGTTCTAGGGCAAGCTGCTCCACTCAAAGGTCACAACAGAATGGAAGAAAATTTTAGATACTAACATCGGCCAAGTTGATATAGATGAATTCACTCAGAGGGTCAGGGTCAACCCGACAACAAAGAACGCCAAATTAATACGACAGAGTGGAATAGCCAAGGCCACCGGTTTCCCTCCATCTCTCATGGTGCCCAAATTAGTAATGGCTTGTCGAGAAGCCTATCAGGCTAATACCAGAACAACTGTGGATAAGGAGGGAAACATCCTTCCAGACATGTCTCTAGAAGGGATCACCAAGACATTCCACATTCCCACGTTCCAATAGATGGAGGTCCCCACATTAGAAGAATGCTAAGTGGCATGGAATGTGAATCTAGCAGGGTGCAAGAAGTCAATCAACCTCCATTGGCTTAAGAAAAAATGGGGTAGCGCTGCAAAGGTTCCCCATGAACTCTTCTGTAGTGATTTCCACGAGGACTACCATGACCTGGTGACCATGTTGAGTAGGGTTGTGGGTCTCCCAACGACCACCTACTTCCAGGAATGGATGGCCTATTTCATTGAGTAGATCCTGTAGGGAAATGAGGACGTTACGACCAAGGTTTCATTCTATTGAGAAGGGATCATAAGTAATTGCTTCCACGAGCAGTTTGTCAACATGAAAAAGAGCTCCAAATTCTACATGACCTCCTACCTCGTCTACTCCCTAGCAGATCAAAGACAATACAACGGGTTGTTTGTGGCACTCGATCAATGGCAGAAGTGAGGACTCAAACCGTTTGAAAAATATCTGCAACTCTAATACCAGAATTTCAAGAAGGAGTACTGCTGGGTCAATGATGACTTCATTGGCCATATCATTAGATTTATTACCCGAGACTTCGAGAGGAGAGTCTCCCATAGCACTAGGGCACTCCTAAGGCAATATGCTTTCCTGTTCATCCAGTTTCCAAAGTTTACGTACATCCAGGCCCAAGGTTTCACAGAATGACCAAATAGATTACCTCAGTACCTAAATGATAGGATCATCCTCTTGGAGCTTTCTTGGTAGCTCCAACACATCTAGGCAATCTTCAGCAACAAACACATAGCAGGGATCTCCTATCCCATGAACCTTGGACAGGGCCTGTATCAACTACAAACCTCTCAATATGCCAATAACTTTGAGAAGGAGCTCAAGGAATACCATTTCGACTGGTACAATGCTCACCCATAGATGGACCCACATGGCCACATCAGGAAAGCACTGGGGCCAGCATATGCCCAGCAATACCACATTGAAGGTTTTTGGGTCGACTGCAAAGACGACAAGGAGGTGCACACAAGGCACTACATGTGCATGACCATGTAGTTCCTGAGAAGAGTGCAACCATTCCTGGTACCGGGCCAGGTTGAGGTAGACAAGTCCACAATCATGCACTTGAGGTACCTTACAGTTGCTAACCTGCCAATACCATCAATCGATTGGGATGAACAAGAGGTCGACAACCTAGACACCATCACCCAGCCAATTCTAACTCATACTAGGGAGTGGATCAATGGGCAGGTGGCACATTTGAAGTGACAAGGGGTGGTCCTGACCTATGAAGGGCTCAAGAGCGAGCCAAGTGCCACGGAGGACATTGCTGCCACCACATCAACTGGTGAGACCTCCAAGTCTCCTCCAGTCACCAAGTCCCAGAAGAGGAAAGAAACAGAGACCGCACAGTCTCCGGATCCCAAGGCCCAGACAAAGAAAGAAATGGGAGGCCCATCCCCCAAAAGGCTTAAACAGGTAGTAGGCATGACAGAATTGCAGCCCCCATTAGCTATCCCTACCCCTCCTGTGGTTGTTGCATCTCCACCAGCAGTGGACATTTCTATCCATCTTGCCCCTTCACCTCTGGCCAAATCAATAATAATCGTCGACTCCTCTTCTGGCATGACCACTCCCCCTTCTTCTACTGCCATGTCACCAATCACATTACTCCCTCTGGCAACAATAACATCACCTTTTCCCCTTGCCACTATGCCCGAGGCTCTTACAAGGCACATGCAGAGTCTCCCCCTTGAGCTCTCCTAGATCCTAATGGATCCAACTCTCCAAGCAGCCCTCGCCCAAGTCCTCGCGACGGCTCAACCTTCACAACTTCTGACCGGCCCACCAGCCATGGAAGCCATAATGCAAATTTCAAAAGAGTTGGAGGAGTAAGACTAGGAAGCCTCAAAGTTTGTTGAGGAGAAGGTCGATGAGTATTATGAGCACCCTAAGTACGAGCACCGAACCATTGACAGGGCAGTCTATGAGGAGGAGGAGATGGGCTCTTCTGAGAGTGGAGATGAAGAGGGTGGCTCGGGTGCTAAGGAAATCATCCAGACATTCGATGATGACCTTGAGGAAGAGGTAGCGCGGCAACTAAAGGACGTTGGGGCGGAGGCAGAAAAGTGACCACATGGTGAAGAGGGGTAGCCACTAGAAGAGCAATAGACAAAGGACCTAATTGAGGCTGAAGCCCATGTTATCACAAGCCTCGAGGTCGAGGCTACCGAGGAGAAGAAAGAAGAAGAAGCAGAAAAAGAAGAAAGCCCCATCTGACTGCTATCCACCAAGCAGCCTGTCAAACGCCTCATATTTATTCATGACTCCAATGAAGAGGAGGAGGATGCTATCCAAAAGAAAGGAGAACTCCAAGAGGAAAAGGAGGTAGAAGTCTTGCTTTTGACTAAGAAGCGTGAGGGTAGCCGTGATTCATCCAAGGATAAGTCTTCTATGCCTGAATGGTTGGAAAGGCAACTTGATAAGATGACCCTTGTGCTGAAGGACCCAAGGGCGAGATTGGAGGCCATCTTGGCTCAATCCCAGATCACAATAAAGAAGGAGAAGAAGCCCAAGGTTAGATCCAAGATAATAATGGATGCTTCCAGCTCCCAAGCAGCGCAAATTGTAATGCCTACAATTGGCCAAACAGGGGTGAGTTATAGCATCTCTACCATTGAATTGGGGATAGGAACTAGAGAGCAAAAGGTCGAGCACCTTGAGGAGTCGGTGGCCACAGTGGTGCACCTGATAAAGTAGGACAAAATCTCCAAAGATGAGCTCAAGGTGGAGGTTGTGGCATTAACAGACTACATACAACAATGGTCCTTAGTGGACAACCTACCCACCACCTCCACAGTCGTGCCATAATTACTCTCCAAAGAACAGATCGATAAAATGGAGAGAAGGAAGAACTTGGAGAAAACCACCGAGGATTGGTTCTAACAAGTCACACTCATCAGAAACATGGGAATCAGCAGAGTTGTGCAGATAGCCAACAAGTTCTTGGACCTGATCTAGTCCCTGGAGAGCACAAAGAGGCTCTGCACCAATTCCCCTACCACCTATGACTCCACCTTCCCAAGAATCAAAGCCATCCTTCAGATGCCTGAGGTCACATGGGAGGAGAAGCTAGAGCTAAAAAAGGAAGATCACTGGCTAGTGGATGTGTGGCACAGAAACCTCGACAACCAGAAGGAGAGATTGGAGCAAATCCTAAGCAGGGTTGATCCTGATATTGAGTGGATCAAGGAAATCCAAGTGGAATGTGCCTAATATCTCAAGTTGATGACAGGCTACAATATGCCCATGGTGCAAATGGATCCAGAGAAGATCAAGCCACACTTCTGGGAGAAGATGAAGGACGCGACAGTTGGAGAAATCACAACGGAGTTCCTAAATTTTGCTGGCCGCACCTTCGACCAATCAGAGCTATTTAGGGACCAAGGCTCAAAGTATGACGAAGATTGGAAGAGGCTGGAAGAAAATGCTAAGGAATGGAGCTACTTGGCATTGCGATGTGAAATCCTCAAAATCGACAAGCTCCAGGCCGTCATCCTCAAGTACATAGAACACGCAGCTTCCGAGGAGTAGGAGGACAACCCAGCCAAAGATAAAGACCTTCCTGAAGAGTAGCTACAGCAAAGGAAACAACAATCCACTAAAGGACGAAAGAGCTACAGTGCCATCCACAAGAAGATAAAATAGGGAAGGGACAAAAATATATTTTTAATTGTGATTTATTTGGGGCTAGGTGAAACCCTATTTTGTAATGAATCTTGGCCACACAATGAGAATGAATCTGGGCCATTCATTTAACTTTTTGAAAACTATAAATAGGGCACTCTTCTCATTTGCAAGGAGAGAGTTGAGTTGTTGTAAAGACATGCTGCTGAAATTTATAAGAAAATACATTGACTTGGTGTATTTTCTTGGTTTCTCTCATGTTATTTGATTTATTCTACAATGTCAAATGTTTAGCTTAGATCTTATTGATGTTTAGTTAGCTGTATTATTTCTTTGGATAAATCTTAGGAATGTTGTTGGGTGATTGTGAAAATTCCTACCTTGTTGATGATTCCTTAGTCCATATTTTCTTCTATTTGCTGATGATAGATAGCTGTGCAAAGTTAGCCTGGACTTGGTTTTAAAGCTGCTCCAAACATTCATCTTTGATTCATGCATGTATGTGGTGGATGAAGGATGAAATATCTGTAGCCTTTAGAAGATAGCACAATTTCCATGATACTGTGAAATCCCTAGTTAAGTGGGATATTGTTTTGAAAAATTGTCTATTGCAGGAGCTCCATTGTCATTATTCATAGCAAGCTTCATACTTAAGAACTTTTCCTCTCCTTCGCCCTTTTTCCTTTTTTTAGTAACTGACCTATGTTAAGGTTCATTGCACATTGTAAAGCCAAATCCAACAACTAAATGGAGTTCAAGATTATTGTTTGAACCTACAGTTAGTGCATAACAACTTCCCATCCTAAGGACTCCATTTCAAGATCCAACTTCCATGCTTTGTGTCCACACTTTGTATTTTCTGTAAGACCGCCTTGTGATTCCAGCAAATCACATTAAACTACTGAGGTATCTAAGCACTGTCATGACCTGACATCTGAGAGACCTTGGGATAGTGTTCTTCAATTCGATTGTGGGAGATTGTCTTTCAAGAGAGGTAGTGCACCTACGCACTGCCTGTGTTGAGAAGTGCATAAAAACACCATCAACAGAACTGTTGCTAGAAGGAGGGTCACGGTGAAAATACTAAGTTGAAGGATAAAGTGAAGCTAGATCGAATTGGATCATTCTCCCCAGAGAGATTTCAACAGATTCTACGGTCAACACCAAACAAGAGAGAATTTGAAGAATTATAGCCTCCCACGAGGGCAAAGTGAGCTCAAGGAAGTAGCATTGCCCCTTCCTCTTCCTCCATTCCATCTGCCTCCATTCTGCCCTCATCTTCATTTGGTTGGCCTTCATCTTCTACTCAACCATCTCAAATTGTATTTGCACCTCCTACCTCTAGCAGCCAGGGGTTCACTCCTCTCCTCGCCCTTCCAGCCCAAGGCACAGTCCAAACAGCCATAGCTCAAGTGCAGCCCCAGATTGTTGTTGTATAGTAAATACAACCCCAAATTTCCATTTTCCAACAGCGAGTACCACCTCTGCCACCCTCCATGGCTTGGTTAGCGCATAACCCTTCGCCGATACATTTTGCTATCTACAATGATATGCCCAAGAATCTGGAGAGCTTTTGCTCAAAGTTTCATCCATGCGACCTACAGAGAATAGCTGAGGAGCATATCAAAATATTCGAGACAGTGATCACCAAAATGCAAGTGGACCACGAGGACATTGCATGTCACCTCTTTTTGCACTCATTGGGGGAAAAGGCCTTCTATTGGTACATTAATCTGCTGAGGGGATCCATTACCTCATAGAATCTGATGAAGAATGCCTTTCTATAGAAATACAAGATTCTCATTAGCCCTTTGGAGCTTTACCAATAGTTCATGTCTGTCAGGAGGGAAGTCAACAAACCTATTGGCTCCTTCAATGACCGTTTTCATCAAGTTTACACAAGGCTTCAGGATCTGTACCTCCATAATGATGCAACGACTCTCCCGATCTACTATGCGGCGTTGGACAACCTCACGTCTGCCTTGGTGAAAAGGATGCACCCACCGCTCACCTCTCTAATGACCGCCTATGCAGAAGCCATCGTCACCAGTTCAGACTTGGGGCAGAATATCTCTTGCCCACTACCTTCTTTGGGGCCCGTAGTCCACCCAATGAAAATTCAGGGGCTTAATCAGGCGTTTGCTCACCAAACCCCTCTTATGAACTAGATGCCTCAATTGCCTATGGTGCCACATCTAGGAAAACCATTGAATTACGTGCCTCCCACACCTTCCTATTCACAGCCCCAGCATCAGTACCATTACTCTCAGACTACTCCACAACATCAGGCATATTCTTAGCAGCCCCAGGCGCCATTGTACCTATCAAGACCTGAGTTTCCTCCAGCCTATTAGAACCAGCCAACAACCCTGCCCGCTTTTCTCCAAAATCCAGTGCCATCACCTGGGAGCACAACTGAGAAAGATAAGTTGGAGGAACTTACAGAAATGATCAAGAAAATGTCCACAAAAATGATGCACCTAAAAAACCAGAATAACTAGTTGCAGGCCTCCTAGTGTAATTTTCAGGCCAATCTTAATAGGAATAGCCGAGACAATAGAGATAGCAGAGATAATTGAGAAGGAGGCACTTCCTCTAGGCAGAATTATGATAGGGGAAAACGCCAATCAAAATGTAGAAAGGAGCCCTTCTCAGAGGAAGAATCATACATGGAACACTAGGCCCAATAATGGAGGAGTACCTATGCCTTTTGATCAATCGACAAGCAACAACAAAATGTCCAGTGGTGTTTATTTGGCTAAAGCAGCCTTGTTTGAATGGTGTCGACTTCACAAAACTAGCAAACATTCTGAGTTGGATTGTCTCGAGTTTCAGACAATTGCTGAAATCTTCTAGGTGGAGGTACAAAATGTAGTTGACAATGCCAATTGCATGGACATCGTCCCATCTGAGCCCTATGATTCCTCGTGTCTGGTAGTCAATCAAGCGTTGTTCCCGCGAGGTGACCGCAACAAGCCTGAAGTCGAGCCTACTCCTATTGAGGGTGAAGAAGAGCAAGAGGTAAGTAATGAATAAACTTTGGCTCAGCTCTTCAATTCAGTAGATAATGGTCTGGTAGATGAAGAAGAATCATTTGTAGATGAGGTCCATATGTTCCATCAACGGTTGAGTCCCTACTTCCTTAGGAATAGACAAGCGGGAGGACCCTTTACAACTTCTACCCCACCAAACAATTTCACTACCCCACCTGATCCCAACGCCAACAATAATCCTGGGCTTCCTCACATACCTGCCCAATACCTCAACAAGAACAAATTTAAAAACTAGTTGCAAAATTAGCCTTAGGGCCAACCTCAAAATTCATCTAGTCAAATGATGGTTCAACCTCCTAGTTCTATTATAGGTGAGGCTTTTAGCACAAAAATCGAGCAAATGGGTGAATATGTAGTAGAAGAGTTCAAGAAGGTAAAAATCAGCTTGTCAGCCTTTGAATTACTCAAAGTTCCCGCCGTGAGGCATGACTTTTTTAGGGTTCTTAATGGGACTCCATCTTCTAACACAAAACAAGAAACCCCAGCTAAGAGGGTAACCTTTGAGGAGCTTAGGAAAGAACCAGAGATACAGGATAATGCCTGGAAAAGGAAAGATGTTCTCGTAAATCAGTTAGTAATTAAACAAATTGAAAAGGAGCCTAAAAGGGCTAATAGGCAGTGTTCCGAGGACCAGCAATTTAAGAAAACCAAGGATATAGGTATTGATAGGAACAAAGGTCAAATAGCTCATATGGACACACCTATGGGCATCCTCTAAGGGAGACTAGAAACTCCCTCTTTCCTGACCACTATTAGGATCTTTGGGAAGAACTTGCATAACTGCTTGCTTGATTTAGGGTCTTCTGTCAATGTCATGCCCTTGGCAGTATGCAAGGCTCTTGGCATCACTCCCATGCCTTCAAAGAGGAAAGTGACCCAGTTGGACAAAACAGAGATCAACATCATAGGTGAAATAAACTGTATCCTGATGCAGATTGCCATAGACCCACAAATACAATAGGTCATTGATATTCAAGTGGCTGACATTCCCGATGCATATGGAATCATTTTGGGAAGGGAATTCACTAAGGCACTAAACAGATACACTGCCATAGACTTTTCTCACATGTGGCTACCATGAAAGGGGCTGTCAAATCAGATCCGTATCGATCGTGAACCCCGTATGAAGTACATGATCACAGAATACAATAATCTCAGTGAGGTGTTGTTCGCTGAGACCGATTTGGGGAATTATCACCCTTTTGCCTACCAAAATGAGGTCAGGCTTCACGAAGAGGGTGCAGACGAGGTGTTACTAGTGTTGTGTAGCCCTTCGACCGATTCTATGCGAATGCCCCCAGACACAAAAACATTGGTAGAAGTCGATGATGAACCGGATAAAGATGACAACTAGGGATTACTCAATGGCTTCCAAGAATTCATGGAGAAATTTGCAAGGGATCAACTCAGCCTAGGGGCCGAATGAATTTACAGGATCTCTTGTTACAGAACTAGTGCAGGGTTCACAATGCTACACACTCCGAGTTTGATTGTTGCCTGTGTCAAGCAGTAGTTGCACATGTTAGAAAAACAACTGCTCTTCAGATGGAAATGCCTAAGGAGACACCAATAGAACTACCTATTGATCATTGCCTCAAACCAGAAAACTCCCATAGGATCACAAGGCCAGCCATCCAGCCGAAAGAGAATGGAAGCTTAATTAGATCCAGAGAAAAGGAATCCTCCACGTGCTAGATGCTCTAATTTGATGGATCAAAGTCGAGGCAAGGAGCTAGAGCCAGATTTGAACTCATCAGCCCAATAGGTAAAACATTTCTCGCTACCCACTGATTGCAGTTTTATTGCACTAATAACATAGCGCAATATGAGGCCTTAGTCCTTGGCCTTCTCATGGCCTTGAAGAAAAATGTAAAAGTGTTGCAAGTTTTCAGGGATTCTGTACTCGTAGTTAAACAAGTCAAGAAGTTGTATTCCTATTATGATCGAAGACTCACAAACTATAGGCATAGGATTTGGGATCTCTTAGAGGGCTTAGATGCATTGAATATACAATTGATCCCTCATGTTTAGAATCACATAGCTGATGCCTTGGCTCAAGTAGCCAGTACTCTACAACCCCTCTCTTTGTCTAGGCTCAAGAAATTCACTGTTGAGCTAACATCCATGCCATCGGTCCCAGATAATGTTACCCATTTACAATTCTTTAATGACGACAAGCACATCCTTCAGTTCATCACAAGTTTTGATGTCTTCGCACCTCAAATCATTGATGAAGCTGATCCACAGGAGGCCAAACTAGATATAAAGGGGATTATCAACCTCAAGACTAACACAATCCCTAGAGGCATGGTTCAGTTGGAATGCATATTTTATTTGGATCAGATCAGAGATCAGGATTAACAAACAAAAAAGGAGGCCATAATCAACCAGTGCAACACTCACAACCTTGGGACAACCGAAGATACTAGGAATGTTTTTATCGGCAAGGTGTGCACGCCTAAGGAAAAGAAGGGAATCATGGATGCATTGCGAAGATACCATGATGTAGTGGCATGGAGCTACAAAGATTTAAAAACATACGACACCTCTGTCATCACCCACACCATCCCTTTCAAGACCGAAGTGAGGCCATTCCACCAGAATTATTTTTCTCAACAAGAATTATTTTTCCCATCAGGTATTCCACGTGGGTGGCCAACTTGGTCCTGGTCAGGAAAAAGAGTGGAGAAATTAGATTGTGTGTGGATTTCCATAATCTAAATTGTGCCTCAGAGAAAGACAACTATCCAATACCTTTGATGGATGAAGTACTGTAGATCGTCAATGGCTCCCAGATGATGTATTTCCTTGATGGATACTCTGAGTATAACCAGGTAATGGTACAGTATGAGGATCATCACAAAACAACATTCACCACTAAGTGGGGGACATTTGCATATAGAAGAATGCCTTTCGGGCTCATCAATGTTGGCGCCACTTTCCAACGCGCCATAGATATCACCTTCAAGGACCTAATTGGCCAGTGCATAATCATCTACATGGATGATTTGACTGTATTTTCTAAGAAGTGGGGCGATCACGTCTCTGACTTATGTAAAGTATTTCAGAGATGCAGAGAGTTCAGGGTTTCTCTCAACCCCAAGAAGTGCATTTTCAGAGTGACTAAAGGCAGGCTGCTTGGGCACATCATTTTAGAACAAGGAATCTCCATTGACCCTGAATGCATCGAGTCCTTACTCAAAATTCAGCCCCCGGGTAGCAAGAAGGAATGAAAATCTTTCTTCAGAAAGATCAATTTGATCCAAAAATTTATCACAAGTTTCGCGGAGATTGTTAAACCTCTAAATGCCATGATCAAACAAGATGTCAAAGTTGAATGGACACCAGATGCCAAACAATCCTTTAAAGAAATCAAATGGGCTATCACTGAGGCACCTATGTTAGTTAGCCTAGATTATCTAAAGCCATTCTACATCTACTCATTTGCTTCAGAGCATTCCTATGCTAGCATGTTGACCCAGAAGGATGATGAAGGAAACGAGCATCCAATCACCTTTATGAGTGCTCCCCTCAAGGATGTTGAATTGCATTATCACAACATTGAAAAGCAGGTGTACACTCTCGTCAGAGGAGTGAAAAAATTTAGACACTACATTCTACACAACAAGGTGTTTTCCATTGTCCCCGACCTAGTACTAAAAACACTGCTCATGCAAAATGAATTGGGTGAGCGAAGGGCTAAGTGGGTCACCTTACTCCAAGAATATGACATGGAGATCCAACCGATGAAACTGGTAAGAGGGCAGGCACTCACTTGCACAATTGCTGAAACAGCAGTAGAAGCTGGACCTCAACTCACTATCTAGTAGTACCAGCTTGAGGATGTTTCCCCCAGAGAGTGATACCGAGATGTCATCTACTATTTGCTAAACCATAAGTGCCCGCCACACTTGTAAGGAGTCCAAAAGCGGGCCCTAGATTGAAAAGTAATGGCTACATGTTGTAGGGTTTCATTCTCTACAAGAAGAATCATGAAGGAATATATTTGAGATGCCTTGGCAAGGGAGAAGTAGATCAAGTCTTGAAAGAGTTCCACAACAAATTCGGCACAGGCCATGGTTCGGGTTCTTCTACAGCACATCAAATATTGAGAGCATGGTATTATTGTCCCACCGTCTTCAAGGATGCCCATTGCCATGTTCGTTCATGTCACACATGCCAGACCACTGCCACTAGGGAGAAGAATGTTGCTATCCCACTGCAGCCAGTGCTAGAGGTAAGGCCTTTTACACAATGGGGTCTCAACTTCATCGGTCCGGTAAGCCCTCTATCATCTGCGGGACACAAGTACATTCTTACCGCTACTGATTATTGTACTAGATGGACAGAAGCAATAGTATGTAAGCAATGCACAATTGAGGTAGTTACTAATTTCCTAGAAAGTTTCATTTTAAATCGCTTTGGTTGTCCATATGCTTTGGTATGTGATAATGGGCCTGCATTTGCTTCATTAAAATTTGCTAGTTGGGCATTTGATTATGGGATTTCCCTTAAATTCTCGTCCAACTACTACCCTCAGGGCAATGGCATTGCTGACTCCATGAAAAAAAACATGATTACTGTGATCAAGAAGCTTCTAGATAGGAATCCCAAGGACTAGCATACCCAGCTCCGTTTCGCCCTTTGGGCTAATCACACTCGCCACAAGGCCGCCCTTGGCGATTCCTTGTTCTACCTTGTCTATGGCCTAGAACCTATATTCCCCATCCATCTGAAGATTCCTACTCTCCAGTTCATCAATAATTTTTATAAGGGAGGAGATCGTAGGGAAGTTCGATTAGCTAAGCTCTTGCATTTAGAGGAAGTTTGAAATTGTGCAATAGAAAATTTTTCCAAACATCAGGGCATAGTTAAGAGATGGTTCGACCGTCGAGCCAAAATCAAGGCCTTTAGAATTGCAGATTTGGTCCTATATTGGGAAAAGGCCCATGAAAAGAAAGGGGGACACAACAAATTCAACAAGCTTTGGCTTGGCCCCTTTCAGATAGTTGAGATTTTGGGAGATAATGCCTTCTTCCTATAGACCTTAACTGGCGAGAACGTCCCGTTGCCAGTCAATGGGTAGCACCTGAAGCATTACTTCCAGGCTTGAGCTCCTTCGAGCTCTTCGATGTCAATACTTGTGCATAGGTTAGAGTAGTTGCTTTCTTGCTTGTTTATGTTTTGTTTGCATCGCTTTTGTTTTCTCTATCCCAGCAGTTTTGTTTTGAAAGTTGTTTTCTGCTTCTTTGTGGTGGCCGTGCTTGCTTGACAAGTGGTTCACTTTGTTGTCCATTCTTTGTGTTATGTGGCTAAACATTCACTCTCGATTATCAGTCTTTGAAAGCTGTCCGCGAATGATTTCCTTGTTTGAACTCTGCTCAGAACTTGACACTTGGCTAGATCTTCTTACCCACATCTTAGATCTCACACAAAGCACATGATAATAATTTTTGAAGGATCGTACTATGATTGTTATGGCACCCTAGTGAGTGAAAAATCTCAAGTCTACTCCAGTGACCACTGTAGTCTCAAACCCATTGTAGGCTTCAATGCTTACCCGGTCAAACTAAATGGTAAAAGAGAAGTGAAATATCAAGGCAAAAGAGAAAAAAGAATTTTGAAAAAAGGAAATAAATGACCGTATGGGTGTTTGGATAACTCTACTGGGGCTATGGATGCCCGGTTGGCAATAGAGCAATATCCATGAGATTATAGCAACAACTTCGATGGGGCTATGGACGCCTGACCAGTAGCGGGGCAATGTCTAGGTTACTTTTGGTGTTAGACCATTTATGTAGCTCACTCGGTTGACTTGGTAACCCTGGTCACTATCCCTAGGAAAGGAATGAACTCACTACACACATGGTTTCAAGATGTCCTGTAAGCTGACCCAATTAAGGATCTCGTTCTCCCAGATTCATCTTTGGAAGCCACTCTTGGTCTAGGAAACCAGAGATTCTAGGTCCTGAATGAGTATTTATCCCTAGAACGCTCAGGAGTGTTCCCCAGCGGAGTCGCCATTTGTTGTGCCCTTAGCACACACACCCCATTCGAAATGGGGACCCTCTTTTCTTTCGCCTTGTCAGGTCATTTTTGGGGCTGCTTTGTTTTGCATGCCCCTCTTTTTTTGATGTTTCGTATGGTCGATGTTGCTCCAAAGTTCCATCATAAATCGATCATGCCTCCGCTTTTGGTTTTTTGCTGCCTTCCAGGGCCTCGGGGAATCCCTCTGGCATTTTGGCCTTGAAACAGCCCTAGGCCCTTTCAGGCTTGGGCGTCCGGGGTTCCCTCTTCGGGTTTCCCCTATGGAAATGTTGTCCCTTGCGGCGTTCTCCAAGAATCTTTCCAGACCTTGGGGTCCGTCCTACCGCCCTCTGTCTGAAACTTGTCACAAAATTTTTGGGGCACCGCCTGCCCCTTCAGGGCCCAGAACCTGGAAGTCTACTTCCGGGGTTCCATCTCGGTCTCGCCATCTACGACGACAAACCTCCCATGGCTTCCCACTCCTCGGGCCCCGCTTGCCTTATCTCCATCGGAGGTCCTCTCCATGGCCTGTCTACCATGGACTCTTCTGCGCCTAGCCGTCTGAAATTCTATTTCCAAAATTTTGTGATGGTTCCACTGTCCCTAATGGTGGATCCCTAGCGGAGTCCCACCCTCCGGGCCCCGTGCAGCTCCCCGCCATCGCCATTCAAATTAGCCAAAATCTTAAGGCGGTTGTTAGATCGCGGCTCCACGGCCGCCAGGCCCGGGCGTTCCTGCCGCCGCTGCCGACCTATCTTCAAATTCACTAACTTTTCCCGCGGTCGTACGAGTATTTAATGCAGCCATTCATGGCAGTTGGGGTATAAAATTCCCAATCCACCCAAGTCATTTTCACAAACAGGATTGGGGCAAAATTGGAGAAGCAATCATGTGGAGCCCACTGCCTTCGACAATGTCACAATCATCACTATCTGCCTCATTCCAATCAACATAGGTGGATCCCACGTCTCGCCACTTAGCGTGTTTGAGGTAGGTCATTCATCTGCCATTCCTGAGCTCCTTTCCATCATTTTGAGATATTTAAATGAATTAAATAATTGATGAGAAGGCATAAAGGGATAGAACACTAGATCGTGCACCAAACCCATGCGGCAGAAAATTGAGCAAACCACCTAAAAGCCCTCCTTGCCAATTCAGGACGTCTCCCTACCACGGCTGTTCTTTGCATAGGGAAAATGTCCTCCCTGAGCCCGAAACCCACCTTTGCAGTAAAAACTCAAAACTTGAAGCACTCGCCGATGACAATCCTCCTCTCCGGGCTCGATTCGTTGGGTTTCCTTGCCTAGGCTTCCGTTTGTCTTCCGCCGTGCTAGAACTACCAAACCACCCTACCTCCCCAACTGTCGGATCTCGATCTCAGCTCTGCCGTAAAACTTGAAACTTAGACAAGCATCCTTTGGTCGTCCCAGGCCTGGAACCTCAGAGTTCTGTCTCCCAAGTTCCGCTGGAGGTTCGCCTTCTTCAAATGGCGAACGTCGCCCGGTGTCCCGCCCTCTGGGCTCCGCTGATGCTTCAGCTTATTAAACGTCTAGAAATTTCAAATCAATCCATCATTTTTTCCTTCGGGCCCCAGATGGTGAGTTTCCCCACTCAATTTTTTGTTGGTCCCACTGCGCTGTCTTTTGGCGAAGTCACCGATGCCACCCGACCCCCAGACCCCGCCTTCCTCTCTGCCGTGGGCTTGTTCTTTCGTGATAGTGACTTTCATGTTCCCAGGCCCCTGACCCTGGACTTCCATTCTCGGAAGTCTGTCACTCTCCTGTCATCGAAAAATTCACCACGTCTGCCCGGTCGCCGAACCCTAAGCTTCCATCTACCGTGTGTTCTTGCCGAAACTCCTCGCAGCCGCCAACATGCTGGGCCCCATGTCCTGGGAGTTTAGTCTTTGCCCGCTGTTCCAAACGGAGATCCCCACTCTACCATCTACTTTTCGGGTGCTGGTATCCGAACTTCCATCCTCAAAAGTTTTCCTCTCACCCACTATTGTTAACGAAAAGGCCAACTGACGCCCCGTCCTCCGGGCCCCGCCACGCCAAGTGCTGCTAAGCCTAAATGATAAACACATGTCGGTCATCCTTTGGCCCCCCGGACCCTAGCCCTCGGACTTCTGCCACCGGATTTATGTCTATTGTCCACCATCACCAATGGCCATCTCTTGATAGCTTTTTAGCTTGAAACCTCTGAGTCCTCCTAGATCGATCCAAATGATCCCTAATCTGAAATCTAACCTCAATCCACATGCTAATTTTTGGCCCTCTTCATCATGAGCTTCTCGAAACATTAAAATTCAACCAAGGAGGGTCTCTGGGGGCTTTCGGCTACATTTTCCCTTCCAGCCAGCATTCCTGCCAGGGGAGTTCGACCCTCTGGGCCCAGATTGTCCAAATGCCCTGAAACAAAGATCGATAACGTATAGAGATAAGATTTATGATATACTTGATTGATTATGTAGATGTTATTTTTGAGATATGGACTAACATGAACGCTTTTGATATTTTATTGTGCTTACTTTGCCCTTGCTTGTAGAATATATGTAATTAGGAGTAGGAAATTCAAGGGCATCCATCGAGAAGGATAAGAGCAAGAAGTCAAGAAGGACCCCTCAAGGAAAGGAAGACAAAGATCAAATGAAGTATCAGTTCCAGGGCGAGCCGCTCCACTCAAAGGTCACAACCGACTGGAAAGAAATTTTAGATACTAACATCGGCCAGGTTGATATAGATGAATTCACTCAGAAGGTCAAGGTCAACCCGACAACAAAGAACACCAGATTAATACGACAGAGTGGAATAGCCAAGGCCACCAGGTTTCCTCCATCTCTCATCTCACCTGAATTAGTAATGGCTTGCCGAGAAGCCTATCAGGCCGATACCAGAACAATTATGGATAAGGAGGGAAACATCCTTGCAGACATGTCTCTAGAAGGGATCACCAAGATATTCCACATTCCCACATTCCAACAGATGGAGGTCCCCACAGTAGAATAATGCCAAGTGGCGTGGGATGCAAATCCAGCAGGGTGCAAGAAGTCAGTCAACCTCCATTGGCTTAAGGAAAAATGGGGCTGCGCTGTGAAGGTTCCCCAGGAACTTTTCCGTAGTGATTTACATGAGGACTACCATGACCTGGTGACCATGTTGAGCAGGGTTATGGGTCTCCCAACGGCTACCTACTTCTAGGAATGGATGGCCTATTTCATTTAGTAGATCCCTCAGCGAAATAAGGACATTACGACCAAGGTTTCATTCTACTAGGGGGGATCATAAGTAACTGCTTCCACGAGTAGTTTTTCAACGTGAAAAAGAGATCCAAATTCTACATGACCTCCTACCTTGTCTACTCCCTAGTAGATCAAAGACAATACAGTGGGTTGTTTATAGCACCTGATCAAGGGAAAAAGCGAGGACTCAAAACATTTGACAAATATCCGCAACTCCAATATCAAAATTTCAAGGAGTACTGCCCGGTCAATGATGCCTTCATTGGCCATATCATTAGATTGGTCGCCGAAGACTTTGAGAGGAAAGTCTCCTACAACACCAAGGTGCTCCTAAAGCAATATGCTTTCATGTTCATCTAGTTCCCAAAGTTTACGTACATCCGGGCCCAGGGATTCACAGAACGGCCAAATAGATTGCCTTGATACCCAAATGAAAGGATCATCCTCCTGGAGCTTTCTCGATAACTCCAACACATCTAGGCAATCTTCAGCAACAAACACATAGTAGGGATCTCCTATCCCATGACCCTTGGCCAGGGCTTGTATCGACTACAGACCTCTTAATGTGCCAGTAACTCTAAGAAGGAGCTCAAGGAATACCATTTTGACTGGTACACTACTCGCCCGCGGATGGACCCACATGGCCACGTCAAAAAAGCACTGGGGCTAGTATATGCCCACCAATACCACATTGAAGATTTCTGGGCTGACTACAAAGATGACAAGGAGGTGTGCGCAAGGCACTACATGCGCATGACCGTGCAGTTCCTAAGAAGAGTGCAACCGTTCCCGGTACAGGACTAGGTCGAGGAAGACGAGTCCACAATCATGCACCCAAGGTACCCTGCAGTTGCTAACCTACCAATACCATCAATTAATTGGGATGAACAGGAGGTCGATGACCTAGACACCATCACCCAGCTGATTCTAACTTGTACTAGGGAGTGGATCGATGGGCAGGTGGCACATCTAAAGCAACAAGGGGTTGTCTTGACCTATGAAGGGCTCAAGAGCGAGCCAAGTGCCACAGAGGACATCGCTGCCACCACATCAATTGGTGAGACCTCTAAGTCTTGTCTAGTCACCAGTTCCTGGAAGAGGAAAGAAATAGAGACCGCACAGTCTCTAGATCCCAAGGCCCAGGCAAAGAAATAAATGAGAGGCCCATCCCCCAAAAGGCTTAAGCAGGTAGTAGGCATGACAGAATTGTAGCCTCCATTAGCTCTCCTTGCCCCTCCTGTGGTTGCTACATCTCCACCAACAGCGGACATTTCTGTCCATCTTGTCCCTTCACCTCTGGCCGAATCAGTAATAATCGTCGACTGCTCTTCTGGCATGACCACTCCCCCTTCTTCTTCTGCTACCATGTTACCAATCACATTGCTCCCTCTAGCAACAATAACATCACCTGTTCCCCTTGCCACTATGCCTGAGGCTCTTACAAGGCATATGCAGAGTCTCCCCCCTGAGCTCTCCCAGATCCTAATGGATACAACTCTCCAAGCAGCCCTCACCCAAGTCCTTGCGACGGCTCAACCTTCACAACCGCTGACCGGGCTGCCATCCATGGAAGCCACAATGCAAATTTCAAAAGAGTTGGAGGAGCAAAAGTAGGAAGCCTCGAAGTTTTTGAGGAGGAGGTCGATGAGTATTATGAGCACCCCGAGTACAAGCACCGAACCATCGACAGGGTGGTCTATGAGGAGGAGGATATGGGCTCTTATGAGACCAGACATGAAGAGGGTGGCTCAGGTGCTAAGGAAATCATCCAGACATTCAATAATGACGTTGAGGAAGAGGTGGCATGGCAACTAAAGGATGTTGGGGCAGAGGCAGAAATGTCACCACATGGTGAAGAGGGGTAGCCACAAGAAGAGCAACGGATAAAGGACCTAACCGAGGCTAAAGCCCATGTTATCATAGGCCCCGAAGCTGAGGCTACTGAGGAGAAGAAAGAAGAAGAAGCAACAAAAGAAGAAAGCCCCATCCAACAACTGTCCACCAAGCTACCTGTCAAACACCTCGTATTCATTCATGACTCCAATGAAGAGGAGGATGTTGTCCAAAAGAAAGGAGAACCCCAAGAGGAAAAGGAGGTAGAAGTCTTGCCTTTGACTGAGAAGGGTGAGGGTAGCCGTGATTCATCCAAGGATAAGTCTGCTATGCCCAAATGGTCTGAAAGGCAACTTGAGAAGATGACCCCTGTGTTGAAGGACCCAAGGGCAAGATTGGAGGCCATCTTGGCTATATCCTAGATCACAACGAAGAAGGAGAAGCCCAAGGTATGATCTAAGATAACAATGGATGCTTCTGGCTCTTGAGTAGCACAAATTGCAACACCTACAGTTGGCCAAATAGGGGTGAGCTATAGCATCTCTAACATTGACTTGGGGATAGTAACTAGAGAGCAAAAGGTTGAGCACCTTGAGGAGTCGGTGGCCATAGTGGTGCACCTGATAAAGTAGGACAAAATCTCCAAAGATGAGCTCAAGGCACAGGTTGTAGTGTTAACATACTACATATAGCAATGGTCCTCAGTGGATGACCTACCCAACACCTCCACAACTATGCCACAGTTGCTCTCCAAAGAACATATTGATAAAATGGAGAGAAGGAAGAACTTGGAGAAAACCACCGAGGATTGGTTCCAACAAGTCACACTTGTCGGAAACATGGGAATCAGTAGGGCTATGCAGACAACCAACAAGTTCTTGGACCTAATCTAGTCCCTAGAGAGCACAAAGAGGCTCTACACCAATTTCCCTGCCACCTACGACTCCACCTTCCCAAGAATCAAAGCCATCCTTCAGATGCTTGAGGCATCATGGGAGGAGAAGCTAGAGCTGAAAAAGGAAGATCACTGGCTAGTGGATGTGTGGCATAGAGACCTCGATAACCAGAAGGAGAGATTGGAGAAAATCTTGAGCAAGGTTGATCCTGATATTGAGTGGATCAAGGAAATTCAGGTGGTATGTGCCTGATATCTCAATTTGATGATAGGCTACGATATGCCCACGGTGCAAATGGATCTAGAGAAGATCAAGCCATTCTTCCAAGAGAAGATGAAGGATGAGATAGTTGGAGAAATCACAACGGAGTTCCTGAGTTTTGGTGCCCATGCTTTCGACCAATTGGAGCTATTTAGGGACCAAGGCTCGAAGTATGATGAAGATTGGAAGAGGTTGGAAGAAAATTCTGAGGAATGGAGCTACCAAGCATTGCGATGTGAAATCCTCAAAATCGACAAGCTCCAGATCATCATCCTCAAGTACATAGAACATGTAGCTTCCAAGGAGCAGGAGGATAGCCCAGCCAAAGATAAAGACCTTCCTGAAGAGTAGCTACAGCAAAGGAAACAACAATCCACTAAAGGACGAAAGAGCTACAGTGCCATCCACAAGAAGACGAAATAGGGAAGGGACAAAAATGTATTTTTAATTGTGATTTATTTGGGGCTAGATGAAACCCTATTTTATAATGAATCTTGGCCACACAATGAGAATGAATCTTGGCCATTCATTTAACTTTTTGAAAAATATAAATAGGGCACTCCTCTCATTTGCAAGGAGAGAGTTGAGTTGTAAAGACATGCTGCTGAAATTTATAAGAAAATACATTGACTTGGTGTATTTTCTTGGTTTCTCTCATGTTATTGGATTCATTCTCCAATGTCATATGTTTATCTTAGATCTTATTTCTGTTTAGTTAGTTGTCTTATTTCTTTGGATAAATCTGAGGAATGTTGTTGGGTGATTGTGAAAATTCCTGCCTTGTTGATGATTCCTTAGTCCATACTTTGTGTTGCTTGCTGATGGTAGATAGCTATGCAAAGTTAGTCTGGACTTGGTTTTAAAGCTACTCCAAACATTCATCTTTGATTCATGCATATATGTGGTGGATGAAGGATGAAATATCTGCAGCCCTTAGAAGATAGCACAATTTCCATGATACTGTGAAATCCCCAGTTAAGTGGGATATTGTTTTGAGAAATTGTCCATTGTAGGAACTCCATTGTCACTATTCATAGCAAGCTTCATACTTAGGAACTTTTCCTCTCCTTCGCCCTTTTTCTTTTTTTTAGTAACTGACCTATGTTAAGGTTCATTTCACATTGTAAAGCCAAATCCAACAAAGAAATGGAGTTCAAGATTGTTGTTTGAACCTACAACCAGTGCATAACAACTTCCCATCCTAAGGACTCCATTTCAAGATCCAACTTCCATGCTTTGTGTCCACACTTTGTATTTTCTGTAAGACCGCCTTGTGATTCCAGCAAATCACATTAAACTACTGAGGTATCTAAGCACTGTCATGACCTGACATCCGAGAGACCTTGGGATAGTGTTCTGCAATTCGATTGTGGGAGATTGTCTTTCAAGAGAGGTAGTGCACCTATGCACTACTTGTGTTGAGAAGTTCATAAAAACACCATCAACAAAAATCACATCCTAAAGTATGGCATTGATCAAAAGTTCCTAAAAAAAAGTTTGACACCCATATCATTCACACCTTTCATCCTTCATCTCACCAGTGGTCTTGAACACCTTAGAGGTTCACTTTTGCAACAAGATAAAAACACAAGAAGAACATGGAATATAAACTTGATCCATACATCATGAGTAAACCAAGTCAGCCAAACTATCAAAGCCTTACAATACCAAATGATTTTCAAAACTCACATTTATACAATCCATACATGGGATCATTATCTCCTATAAACCTCAATGGTACAACAAGTGTGAATATGCACAATCTAAATTTTAGAACACCTTTTTTGATGGTAAATTTAAATTCAAGTCCAAACCTACAAATCTATCAACCAAACACCCAACACATGAGTCTTCCACAAAACATCATCCCACCAAATCCATGTATGCCAAGTACATGTTTTCCAAACATGAGAATTTCAAATCCACACTTGGAACACTTTGGCATAGATATGCTTGGAAAGCATACAAATATTATTCAAAGTCAAAACAAGATGATAACAACTCCATGTATTTATTCCAAGTCAAGGTAACACCATGCAAAATCAAAGTTACCTAAATCAAGTCAATGTGATTTCCAATGACAATAGTGTTCAACTTCAACCCATTATGCCAAATCCAAGCGTCATCCCAAATCAGAACATTGTCCAAAATCATTTTTTCCATCATCCCATGCAAACACCACAAGTGTACATTCCAAATTTTCTTGAAAAAAAGACAAATCAAGGGAGTCAAATTCAAAATCAAGATCAAATTTCGCTAGAGAAACTTACTTCACATGCCAAACTAATTGAATTATTGAGCCAAGAGATATCTTGACTCCAAAATAAATACACTCTTCCATTAGTTAAACCATGTCATTAAAGCATTGATTTGTGTCCACAACTACATCAAGAACAATATCTCCAATCTCAAGAAGTTGGATACCAAGATCAACAACGTCAACAACAAACCCAATCACCACATCTCCAAAATCAATCACTACAAGGTCAAATATTACAAGGTAATAGATGGAAATACACACCACTTGGCAGACCCATTGAATTGATCATGCAACAGTTAGCACAAAAAAATCTCATCAAACTCCCCATCTATGGGAACTATCAAGAACCCCTAGTTAAACCACCAGGGTATAACGAGAAGTACCATTGTGATTTTCACAAAACAAAGTGACACACAACATCAAACTATATTTGACTCAAAAATATCATCCAAGACCTTATTATCAAAAGATAATCACTATTGGGGACAATGATAAAGATCTATCCATCAATGAACACATTGAAGATGTTTCCACCTCATCCAATGATCAAATTAACATACATCAAGAGTTAATTTTCAATCATGATCAAAATCCGCCAGCAATACCTAATAATGATCCAATTTAAGAAATGTCAACATCACTTCAACCTATGGTTGAAGACATTGAAAATCTCCCAATCACAACTGTTGAAAAAAAAATCAAAATCTATCCATCAATGAGCACATTGAAGATGTTTCTACCCCATCCGATGACCAACTCACCATACATCAAGAGCCACTTTTTAGTGATCTTTTTTAAGGAGTGTTAGGATTATTTGATCCTATTAATGGAATACATGATCCATTGACCAATGATCATATTGAAATGTCTCTACATCAGCTTATGAGTTATTTGACATATCTAACAAATTTATTCCAAAGCATGATCAACACCTTTCACCAAAGTCAAGTAAAAGTCCTTTCCAAGACATATTGACATCCTTTGACCACATGGTTATAGATACTGAAGGAATCCTCAACTCAATAGTTGATCCAAGTCCACTCAAAGATCAAGAGGATGTTGAACCACTTACCATGACTACTGATGATATCCAAGAATCCTTTGAAAGCAATCCATCCTTTGAAACTGACCCATGTCAAGAACTTGATCTAAATCATGTCAAAAGAAATTATGAAATTATTCAAAATCAAGAATTCATATCTCCAAGATACTATAATGATTTAATGGACACTCTCCTATCTATCCATGATGTCACAAATAATGATCATATCAACATAGCACATATTCCTCCATCTACCCATGAGATGCTTTCTTTGGATGGACACATAGATGATCTTCATTTAGAATAAGATTCTTTTACTCCTAGCATTATTACACAAAAAGAGCAAGTTATCAATCCCCACAGTCAAATAGAGTTGTCAACATCAAGATCAAATATATCGAAAATTTAGACTAAGGACATCATGAATAAAGATATCCAACATTATCCACCCAAGGAAGTAGTTTAGACATAATAGGATATTCCAAAGCTAGCAGGGCAGCAAATTAAAACAACGCCATTTGTAGTGGTCATTTATAAAAAAATACTTATTGAACAAGACATAAAAACAAGTAGAATCAAGGAACGAAGGCTCCACTACCACCATACTAGGAGCAACTATGTTTCAAGCAAACATCAACATAGAGAGCATGAAGAATCCTTATATGATAAAATTGACACCAATACTACAACTAGCCATGTCACGAATCTTCATCCACCCATCACCCCATTCACGAATTTGGACCAATATCAAAAGAAAGATTTGAATCAAAGCACAAAGAACATTATAAAAGAAAAAGAAGCTAAGAAGCATATCAGACTAATCAAATACAAGTGGATATGAAAGAATACAAAGAAAGATTATCCCTATCAAACTCCATCAATAAAAGAAACTATGGGGAAAAATAAAAAGGGGAAAAGTATCCATCAAAGATGTCCAAAAAAGAAAAAGCAGGCTTCTCAAGCAATGTACAAAGTATATCAAGAATCTGGTCCTAATTCCACACACACTTTCATATCCACCTATCACTACTCATCTTCCCAAGTTTGGAGAGTCAAAGGTTCCAAACTATCAACCAATCCATATTTTATCCCTAAACACACTTCATCCATGCCTCCATGCATGACATCCAATTCTCATAATGACCATGTATTAGCAGTGACCCTTCATAATAAGGATTTAGAAGACACTCTATCATGATGTGCGCACAAAGATAAAGTTAACTTCACTATCAACAAAGTAGATCAAGAATCTCAATAGTTGTATTCAAGTGCACATATCTTAGAAAAACAACTTCTTTGGTCAGGATATCAATGGAATATTATGACAAAAGCATCTACATCGACACCACCACGTGGTTCAACATGATCTTAAAATCTTTCATAGAGAAAATACAAAAAAATTAAAAAATAGAAAAATATGAAAATAGTAAAGATAAAAATCATCCTCTAGCGAAAACCACTACGGTGGAGATCTAGGCAAGACCATGATGAAAACCTAGAAAACAGGTGTCATGAGTAGAATCGAGCATCTACGTGTACTACTTCAAATGAAGACATCTCATTCCATCCATAATAAATCCAAATTTCCATCCATCACAACCGTAATAAGTCCATTCATCAATGAACCATTTATCCGATCCATTTTCATCCATTCTACATCCATAGTCCAAGTTACCTTGATCTTGAAAATTTTTGGTGTACACTTTATGCTTGCTTATAGTTAACATATTGACATGGGTCATTTTAATTAATCATATCCTATCCAATGCTATCTGAGCCATGAAACATTATCCAAATGAAAATTCTTTATCTAAACTCCATATCTTATTGCAAGATAATCCTTGGCATCCTTTGTGTGGTTACTATATTCATCCATCCATATACCTATCTAAGCATCCACACATCACATTCCATACATTGCTAGACACTGGGGGCAGATATTTACATCTTGCTTTGAGAATAAATATTGATCTATATCCTCCAACTTATGTGTTGATCCAAACATTGGAAAACATGAAATAAAATTGGTACACCACTTGTGAGCCAAAATCCAAATCACAAGCCCATGACATATTTTGATTAAAGACATTCTTTATCAAAGCTTTATCTTTCATTAAACATCAATCCAAATAATCAATATCAGTTGCATCTAACACACACTTCAACATCACATCAAATCATCCAAAACACCTTTTGTTTCAAACCAAGCTTCAAAATCTTGATCAATCAAATCTAATCAATCCATCATCATCTTGGGATATCCTTCCCCATCCTTGTGTTTATTAACACTATCCTTGCATTGTTGTGCATCTTCAATAGTGTTATCATCATCATTCTTGATCAGTCAAATCCAATCAATCTGCCATCATCTTGGGATATCCATCCTAATCCTTGTGTTTCTTAACACTATCCTTGAGTTGTGTATCCTCAACAATGTTATCATAGTCAATTCATCAATCAGATCAATCAACCCTAGCTTGGTTTTCAACAAAGTCCTAAGTGGAGCATTGATATCATCACACATATCCATATCCAAATTGTCAAAATCATGCGAAAAATCCAAAAAACATCTGAAATCATATCAAAATCCAAAAAAATCTAAAGCATATCAAAATCCCAAAACATCTATAAGATAGAAAACATCAAAAACATGGAATCCAAACTATGTTGTCTCTAAGCTTAAATGTAGGCAAGGCTAATATTTGATGAGCCCCTGAGACACAAAATCCAAAAAAAAATCATAAAATCTTAGAAAACCCTAGAACATTTGTAAAATCTCAAAAAACCCTCAAAACAGCCTCAAAACATTTCATAACATCAAAAACATCCAAATATTTGAAAAAGTCCATCTATCTCATCTTGTTTTAACCCGTAATAGTATCACTCATAATAAATGATCATCATCGTCAACATTTGGTGAAGCCATCAAAAACAAGTCTAGTAGGTGAAAAAAGTGAAAAATCAAAATGTCAAGTCTCAGGTTTAAGTCAGTACGTAAACAAGTTGGTCAACTCTTTGTGTTGATAGCCTATCATCCAATCAGTCCCAAACCAATCATCTAATAAAATCATGTCCTAGGATGTATCCTTCTTACAATGTGCATTATTTATTAGAAAGAACATTTTGGATAAATGAAATGGCATGCCACCATCCACTAACATGTCATGGGATGTATCCTTCCTACAATGGGCATTATCTTTTGGCGATAGTTTTGGTTCTTATCCTTAAAAACACATTTCGTTTTGGTTAGTAGTATTGAAGAATATTAGCTTGTTTGTTTACTTTATCTTTGTATTTTGATTTATCTCTCTGCACTCATTCCAATAACCTCTCGATGATGTCCAAACAAATATATTTAGAAAGGAAGGAATGGGGCATTGATCATTATCTTTTTGTCTATTGTGCTTGTTGGATGTTCTTGTAATATAACTTGGTGAATACTTGTTTTTTTAGGTACATCCTAGCAAGGCTTCCATATGTGAAGCGTGAACAAGAATACTCCTATCTATTTGTTGAGTCAAATTCCATCACATTAGGTATAATGCCATCCTGGTTCTTTATACCTTGATGCATCGTATCTATGTGTGTTATCAAACATAAGGTAAGTAGCCCTTTTAAATTCCCAATTATTGATAAGAAAATCATCATCTATCATCATCATCATCTCTAATAAAGTCTTGTCAAATCATGGACTTGTTGGATCCTCTTGTCATCATCTAATTTCTT
>VDFB02356544.1:39365-98283 GCA_007258455.2 Sequoia sempervirens | reverse complement strand
AATGCTCCTATGAAATAATGCATCATGCTTTCATAAACAAGATAACAACACAAACTAATTAAGAGCATAAAAGAAGGATATGTATCTATGCCATAGTCGATTGGTGCTTCTTTGATGTGGAAAGAAGCCCTTTCCCAATCCCTTTAGATAACCTAAAGGATAAAATGCTATGGAGATGGAGTGGACAAAATCAGTTCTCAATTGAAGAGAGTGACTTTGCATGAGATTGTAGATGATTTGTGGAGAGAGATCTAAAGATTGTGGAGATGAAATGCTAAGATTATGGAGGATTAAACCAATGGAGATGATCTTTATTTATATAATAGAATGATATAAGAATGCCAAACATGGAGGATGTGGAACTAAAAAGAAGCCAATGAAAAGAGGCCACTTGTCAACTTGTGTTAGGTTGGAGGATGAGCACATTTTGGTCAATGTGCCAAAGAGAGGGAGATTTCAAATTTGAATTTGAGAGTTAAATGTTGAGTTTGACTTGTTCAAGGGACATGTAAGAGCTCATAAATGCCTTGTTGGATGTACATGTCAACTTGTTTTTGAATTCAAATTTGAGGGAATATTCCTCAAAGATGCCATGTTGATGGAAAATGATGAATTAAAATGATTTATTGGTGCAAGTGGGAAAAACTAGAGGATGTGATGGGTGGTTAGGTTAGATTTAATCCTGATTTAGTTAATTAAAAAGAGGATTAGTTGATTTGACCTTTTTAATTTAGATTTAAAGATCAAAAAGGAGATGAAAGATGATAAAGATTTAGTTAAATAAATATTTAATTTATTTATCTAAGGGGGATGATGATAAGATTAAATTAAATAAAGTTAATTTATTTAATTTTAGATCGACGATCTTTAGAGATTAAATCAATTAAACTTGGTTTATTTAATTGATGGGTGAGTATGAACTAATGAAATGCATGACATCAATTTCATTTGTCTACACCAACCAACGTTTAACTTCATGAGATTTCCTTATCCTTGTGCCAAGAACCCCACCACATTTTTATCAACTGGTGGTCAGATGACTAAAGGCTTTGAAACCAAAAAGGATGGCCTTCCCTATCAACACGCCAAACACTTCTAATTAAAAAATCAAAAACATCCAATACTTTTTTCCCAAATAGGAGCCCAATGTCAAAAGGGTTGAAATTTTGATTTATGGTTTCCATGTAGTGGCGATAGTTGGGAAGCAATTACACAATCCACATATATGTTTACAAAGAAAAATCTATATAAGTATATATGCATCTAAAGTTTATATGTAGAAAACACACATATATAACCATAGGTGGACTTCTCAATAGAGAAATCACCACAAGATCAAAGGAAAATATACATATTTGCACATAGGGAAAGTAAAATGAAACAAAACAAAAGAAAGTCTCCTTTCCACCCTATGATATTGGGTCATGGGGCCTCATAGGCTCTGACCAAACCCCTGAGCAAGAACATACACTACCCACCAACATGATGAATGGTGAAATCAATGTTTCTTACTAGGCTTAATATAACCCTATTATTGTAAGAATTCTTTTTTGAGTAGGAAACAAATAACAACTATCTTCCCAAAACAATAAACATGGGGAGGAGTATATTTTGTCTACATATAATTCAAATGATATACATACATATCTACACACATGTAAAGGAAAATGAAACACAATAGAAGAATCACATACTTTCTTGTGGCTATATATTTACAAGCAATATATTTGCATATATGCATCAAATGCATGAAATAGATAAAAATGTAGCTAGAAAACAAAATGTACATTAACATATATGTATGTGGAGGTAGATGCAAATATATATTCATTTTTTATTGTTGTTTAGCAACTTAAAAACTAGGAAGGTTGACAAAAATTTGGAGCAAAGTTCACACATATAACCTATCAGTTAAAATTTTCCATATAGAGGCAATGGTTGTGAAGCAATCAATATTGTTTCATTTATGGTTTCCATATAGAGATAATGGTTTCAAATCAATAAAATATTCAAATAGAAACATTTTTTAATATATGCTTTCCATTTAGTGTTGATTGCCACAATAATATTTAGAGTTCTAATGTTATCAAAGCAATTGAACAATTTATATTATTTTGTTGGTATGTGGTGACTGATCATGCTATACTGTATAGCCCATGGTATACTATACACCATGACATGTATCCTACTTTTTCGTGTCATCACCGAAAAATGGAAAAGTCAACAAAAAAAGAAAAATCCAATTTTGTAGAACTCAAAATTTTGAAGCTTCTAAGCTTGTTAAAAAGTGGTTCAGATGGGTATTATAGTATGATGAAAATTGCGATTATTAACAAGATTGTAATAAGTTTTACACT
Source organism: Sequoia sempervirens (assembly GCA_007258455.2). Taxonomy (NCBI): domain Eukaryota; kingdom Viridiplantae; phylum Streptophyta; class Pinopsida; order Cupressales; family Cupressaceae; genus Sequoia; species Sequoia sempervirens. Next base: position 95,926 of record VDFB02356544.1, on the reverse strand, counting down.
AGTTAATAAAAGTATTGGATGGTTGCGGTTTGGTGGATATAGCCTGGATTGGGTAAAACATGTTAAATTCTCTGTGTTATGATTTATTTTGTGTGTGTTTTAGTTTCTTTGTTTATTAATTAAATCTGCATTTAATTGTTAGATATCTACCATCTCTAACCCTAACAAGTGGTATCAGAGTGGGTTGTGCTTTGATTATTGTCTGTAGGAAGGTCTCACGGTTGAGTTGGAGCAATGGTAGACGAGGGTAAGAAGGTTGAGAAGTTTAATGGGTAGAACTATCAGTTGTGGAAGATGCAGATGGAGGAATATCTCTATCAGAAGGATTTATGGTGGCCATTGGAAGGGAAAACCAAGAAACCCCAAGCAATGTTTGATGAGGACTAGGATATTTTGGATAGAAAGTCTCTTGGCAGTATTCGTTTATGCCTAGCACAATCGGTGGCATTCAATATTACAACAAAGACAACTAAAGAGTTGATGGAAACCTTGGCAAAGTTATATGAAAATCCTTTCTCTTCGAATAAGTTATTTCTTACGAAGTTTTTATTTAATATGAAAATGGTAGAAGGTGGGTTAGTTACTAATCATTTAAATGAGTTTAATACGGTCACTAGTCAATTAACTTCTGTAAAAGTAAAATTTAATGAAGAAATTAGGGCTCATTTGATTCTATGTTCTTTTCCTGAAAACTGGAATAGTTTGGTAATGGTTGTTAGCAATTCTATTTTTGGTTCAAATACATTGAAATTTGATGATGTTGTTGGTGTTATTTTGAGTGAGGAAATTCATAGGAAAAGCTCAGGTGGAACATCCACATCAGGCAGTGTTTTGAATGCAGAAAGCAGAGGCAGAACAAAGGAGAGATGAAACAATTATGGAAATCATGGGAAGTCATGATGAAAATCAAAGGACAAAAGGTCCCAATCTAGAGATAAGAGGGATTGCTGGTATTGTGGTAAGCCAAGTCATTTGAAGAGAGATTGCTAGTCTCAAAAAAATAAAGGAGACAAAAAGGAATGAAGTAAAGAGGAAAATGTGGTAAGTAATAAATCTGATGAGGATGCTTTGATTCTTTCCCTTGATAATACTGATGATTCTTGGGTGTTAAATTTAGGGGCTTCATTTCATGATACCCCCCATAGAAGTTATTTTCTTGATTATGTCCAAGGGGATTTTGGGCTGGTTTATTTAGGAGATAATGAACCCTATCAAATTGTTGGAAATGTAAGAATCAAGATTAAATTGGAAAATGGGAATCATTGGCTACTACGTGAGGTAAGGCATGTTTCAAAGTTAAGCAGAAATTTAATTTTACCTTGGCAACTAGATGATGAAGGTTGTGTTGTTACATTTGTTAGAGTAATAAGTTATTATGCTTAATTAATTAAATCACATTGATTAATTAATTAAGTCACTTATTCCTCTTTATTACTTAAGCTAAACTTAGGCACATTAATAATTAATTATTAATTATTAAGTGTGCACACTAGGGTTTCATTTAGAGTTTCCTTTTTTATGGTTTCTTGATCTCCTTCATAAGGATTGATCAATTTGTAATAATCGATTCTCTTAATGCATTTTTACTGAGAGGTTTACAGAGAACATCTTTTCGTTCTTCATATTTTGCATGTGATGTATCCATCTTGCATGCATGTGATCTTGATTCAAAATGGTATCAGAGTTCCAGACCTGCAGCTGCTTGTTCATGATCTGAAGATATGGCCTCTTTGTGAGTTTCAGGTGTAAGGGTTTCCACAGGCATCTTTTCTGCAAGATCTGGGGGTAGCCATTTTTTTGGGACACAATGGGCTCAAACGGACGTCGCCATCGCGTTCGCAGCATCCCAAAACCCTAGAAACGCCTGTCAAATCGCCGATTTTGGAGCAGTTGATCCGGAGGGCAAAATTTTTTTACCAGGGAAGCCGTACGGCCTCCCCGCTAAAGACGTGATCGAGGCACATTTTTGAAAAAATTTCAAAAATATAAAAAGTGAAATTTTCTATTGAAATTGTAAAAAGCCCGTAAGACAAAAGCTGGCGTTACCACTGCAAGCCACCCAACAAATATTAGCGGCGGCCACTGCGGCACCCCAGCGACACCGCCTCTTTACCCCGATTCAAGCCCTCGCTGGCTCCGCAGCACCGCCGGGTCCTATGGGACTCCAGACGCCATACCATCACTTAGTCAGCTTAGCCTCGTGCCAGGATAGGCACAGTCATATGGAAAACCGGTGATCCCTGCTCTAGCATTAAAGTTTTTCCGCTAGCTCGGGTCATTTCACGTGACCAGGCCAAAATTTTTTCATTTTGCGGGGGGGAGATTTTTTCCGCCGACGGCCCCTGGGCCGTCAAATTTATGCTCGTGTTTTGCTGACGTCAGTATGATGTCATGATGACGTCATCCGTACGGCCGGCCCTCTTTGCCCTTCCTAACCCTAGTTTTTCCTAAAAGACCAATTTTTTTCTTTTGGCCATAACTTGGGCATACGGTATCGAAATCGGGCAAACAAGATATCGCCGGAAAGCTGGTTCCGAGCACTTTCTTCATTTGGTGTAGTTTATTTTATAGTAATTTTATGTTTTATTGCATTTATTTCTGTTTGAAGTTTGATGTTGTTTTTGGACTTCCGAAAGCTCATAACTTTTGCCACTCTATTCTCCTCGATTTCTTCGCTATGCTAAGGTATTGAGGAGCTTCTATGTTGCTGTACATGCACTTTTTTGTATCTATCCCAGGTTTATCAATTAGTCCAGATTTGGCCCAATGGGTTGTTTGGCAATTACTTGGATGTTTTGACAGTTGGGAGAGTGCATCTTGCATCTTTACACTTCGTTTTCAGCAATAGATCATTCAATAATTTCTTGCTGCTTCATAGATTCCAGAGTTGTTCCCGTTTGGAGTTTTTGAGTGTTCTGTGGCATCGGGTTTTCTGTTGCTTTATCATGATTCCTTGAGTCAATCAGTGACTCTCATCCGGTTTCAGTAGTATACAGAAGAATATTTCCTTGCTTGCCTATATCAAGTTCCAGTGTTACTCTACAGAGTTCTTCCAGTGCTTCTTTGCAGCATGTTATCACATTGTAGGGGGGTTTTGTCCCACTAGGTTTTTCCTTCTCTACTCCTTATTGCATTTGTAAATGGGTACCTGATCAGGCCTCGTTGCCGGGACCCATATTTGCTTTCATGCATCCTATTCTAGTGTTTTAGCTTCTTCCTAAGTTCATCTTAAGGGGGGGTGTTAGAGTAATAAGTTATTATGCTTAATTAATTACATCACATTGATTAATTAATTAAGTCACTTATTCCTCTTTATTACTTAAGCTAAACTTAGGCACATTAATAATTAATTATTAATTATTAAGTGTGCACACTAGGGTTTCATTTAGAGTTTCCCTTTTTATGGTTTCTTGATCTCCTTCATAAGGATTGATCACTTTGTAATAATCGATTCTCTTAATGCATTTTTACTGAGAGGTTTATAGAGAACATCTTTTTCGGTTCTTCATATCTTTTGCATGTGACAGGTATCCATCTTGCATGCAGGTGATCTTGGATTCTAACAACATTTAGTGATAATAATTGGAAGGTCACAAAGGGTGCCTTAGTGGTAGAAAAAGGCATGAAAGTAGGGACCTTATATCTTTGTACAAGTCATACTATTCCCTCTACTTTAATTGTTACGGAAAAAGGTCAATGTTCAAGAACAATTGTTGCAGTTTAGTAGGTAGAAGATCATATAGTTGTTGTGGAATCTGAATCAACACTATGGCATAATAGACTTGGGAATATGAGTGAAAATGGTATGAAATTACTTCATTCAAATAATGTTTTACTAGGTCTAAAATTTGTTAATATGGATTTCTATGAAAGTTGTGTGTATGGAAAACAAAAGAGAGTTAGTTTTCTCAAGGATGGGAAGCAAAAGAAAGATGAGAAATTGGAGCTTGTGCATATAGATGTATGGGGACCAACTTAGATATCTTCTCTTAGTGGCTCTCTATATTATGTTACATTCATTGATGATACAACTAGGAAGGTATGGATTTATTTCCTTAGGTAGAAATCTGATGTACTTGAAACTTTTAAAAATTGGAGAAGCTTGGTTGAGAATAAGATGGGTAAAAAAGATAAAATGTCTTAGATCTGATAATGGTGGTGAGTATTGCAGCAAAGAGTTTGAATATTATTGTTCATCTAATGGTATTCGTAGGCAGAAAATGATTCCAAGGAATCCACAGGAAAATGGAGTGGTTGAGCGCATGAATAGAACAATAATGGAGCATGCACAAACTATGAGATTGCATGTTGGGTTTCCTTTAAAAGTGTGGGAAGAGATTGTAAACACTGTTGTTTATTTAATTAATAGAGGTCCCTCTAATCCTTTGGGTTGTGGTATTCCAGAGGAAGCATGAAAGGGTAATAAAGTGAGTTATTCTTTTCTCAAAATATTTGGTTGTGAAGCATTTGCACATGTAGATTCTGAAAATAGAACTAAGGTTCAGTGGGAGCATAGAATGGAAGAAGAAATGGACTCCTTGCTGAAAAATTAGACTTGGAAATTATGTAAGTTGCCTACAGGTAAAAAGGCTTTACCAAAAAAATGGGTTTATAGGCTAAAAGAGGAGGACAGAGGTAAGAAAAGGTTTAAATCCAAATTTGTTGTAAAGGGATTTGCACAAAAAAAGGGTATTGATTTTGATGAGATTTTTTCTCCAGTTGTTAAAATGACTTCTATTCGTATTGTTTTAAGTATTGTGGCTGCTAAAGATCTGCATTTAGAACAACTTGATGTTAAAACAACCTTTCTCCATGGTGATTTGGAAGAGGAAATATATATGGAATAGCCACAAGGATTTGAGGTCAAAGGTAAGGAGAAACTAGTGTGCAGATTGAAGAAAACTTTATATGGCTTGAAGCAAGCACCTCGACAATGGTACTTGAAATTTGACAGTTTTATGGCTGAGCAAGGCTACAACAGGTGTAATTCTAACCATTGTATTTATTTTAAGAGGTTGGATAATGATAGATACATTATTTTATGTTTATATGTTGATGACATGCTTGTAGTTGGGTCTAACATGGATCACATAAGTGAGCTAAAGCAACAGTTAGCAAAATCTTTCACTATGAAGGATTTGGGGGTAGCAAAAAAAATCCTTGCTATGAAAATTTATAGAGATAGGAAAAAAGAAAATTGTTTTTATCTCAAGATAATTATGTTGAAAAGTTGTTGCAGAGATTTCATATGGAGAATGCAAAAGCTATTAGCACACCTTTGCCTAGTCATCTTAAATTGACTAAGGATATCTTTCCAAAGACAAAAGAGGTGGAAGAGAAAATGTCCAAGGTACCATATGCTTCAACTGTAGGTAGTTTAATGTGCGCCATGGTATGTATGAAACCAAATATTTCACATGCTGTAGGAGTTGTTAGTAGGTATTTGAGTCATCTTGGAGTTGAGCATTGGAATGCAGTAAAATGGATTCGTAAGTATTTGAGAGGTACATCCAATAAATGTTTATGTTTTGGGGGCTCTAATATTGATTTAAAAGGCTATGTTGACTCATATTTGGTAGGGGATATAGATACCAGGCAGAGTACCACAAGTTATGCTTTTACAACTAGTGGGATAACAGTAAGTTAGATTTCTCAATTGCTTTATCCACCACAGAGGCAGAGTATGTTGTCGCAACAGAGGCAGGAAAGGAGATGATATGGCTACAACTTTTCATGGATGAGTTGGGAAAACAACAAGCTAGAAATTACTTGTTTACAGATAGCTAGAGTGTTATACATCTTGCAAAGAATTTTTTCTTGCATTCTAAAACAAAACACAAATAGTTGAGATATCATTTCATTTGGTTGGTGTTGGAGGATGGACGGGTCAAGCTGGACAAAATACATACAAATGTCAATCTAGCATATATGTTTATGAAGGCGGTGCCAAGGGAGAAGTTGAGCTCCTTTTCAGCTTTAGTTGGCCTTTAAGGTTGAATTTAAGTATAACAGAGCGACAGGGTTCAAGGTACTTATTTCTAGTGGGAGTTGTAAGTGTAGAAGTGTTGTCTAAGATCAGTCTCCAAGTGGGAGGTTTGTGATGGCATGGAGCCTGATCAGTCTCCAAATGGGAGATTATTGGTATGGGGTGATTGATCATGCTATACTGTATAGCCCATGGTATACTATACACCTCGCCATGTATCCTTGTCGTGGTTCAGGGCCGGGTTGGGCCCCAGGCCAGGGTTTACGGGTGATAGCTCCTAAGAAAAATTTTACTCCTACTTTTTCACGTCATCACCAAAAAAGGGAAAAATCAACGAAAAAAGAAATCTAATTTTCTAGAACCCAAAATTTGGAAGCTTCTAACCTTGTTAAAAAGGGGTTCGGATGGATATTGCAGTATGATGAAAAATGTGATTATTCACAAAATTGCAATAAGTTTTGCACTGGTTAATAAAAGTATTGGATGGCTGCAGTTTGGTGGATGTAGCTTGGATTGGGTGAACCACATTAAATTCTGTGTTATGATTTATTTTGTGTGTGTTTTAGTTTCTTTGTTTATTAATTAAATCTGCATTTAATTGCTAGATATCTACCATCTCTAACCCTAACATATTTTCCATAAGGCATTGTTGATTGTTGTTTTGTAGCTTTACCTACTATCAAGATTGTGAGCCACCACTATGACAAGTGTTTATACAAAAAACATACATACATATGCACACCTAAACTTGTCAAGACATGTGAAAAGAATATAGATAAGTTTAAATGCAGATATATGTGTATGTTGCCCGAGCAGAGGAAATAGACATCACTTGGCATAGATTTTCATGAAAACATTGTTTCATGTATGGGTTCCATATATTGCTGAAGGTTGTAATAATACCTTGCATTTAAAACTTACGAAAGTAATTAAACAGTTTATGTTATTTTCAAAAAGGAATTGTTCAATTTTGGGCTGTTGATTGAGTTGCACAACATACACAACAAACATTATAGCCAAGAGCCATATGAAACATAAAATTATGAGTGGACATGGCAAAGTAACAGAGAGAACATTTAAGAAGCATTATATTTATATACAAACATACACACTCATACATACAAATTCATTACAAACACATATATCTACACATAACTCTATCAAGATATTGTATGCACTCAGAACATTCAAAAAAAGATTAAAATGACAAAAATCAAATGATAAAATTTCAATTACATTCTGAATTTTAATCTTGTGCAACAATAGATTTTAATAAGACGGACTCAAGAAAAAACATAAAAGCTTTGCACAGACTATAGAGAATAGTCTTCATTATACATTACATAGAAAATATTATAACAAAAATAAAGTTTTATGCAAACTTAATACAATGGAAGATAACTATATGTGATGTGGCTTTATGAATGCAAAGGCAAGATGACATTTAATAGTCATGGATTCAATGGAGCCAACATTATAGCTTACACCAATTGTGGAGAGATATGAGTATGTGGAAATTGAAATAGACAAGAAGAAAATAACTATATTGATATTAAAAACAAGTCACAGATACATATAAACATTCAATTTTGCATGCATATACACATACAAATGCATTATAGACACATATATCTGCACACATCTATATCAAAATGGTTTATGAACTAAAAATTTGACTACATGCATATATATGTATGTATATACATATGTAAATGTATACATGCATACAACCATGTCCACAAGTATATATATGAATAGCTGTAAATACTGATACATGTGTTAAATAGGGTGACATAATTATATAAACAAACAACATAAAATAAAATGAGGAACATATACATAAAGTGAAACAAAACTATAAGTGACATAAACAATACAAAATAAAATAAGTGTATCTTCTTTTGTTAAACATTGTAAGTTATAGTCCATTGTCTTAATATATAACCAATTAAATGAAGAAAAAAGCAACAACAGTAGAAAGGAAAGGTATTTTGATGTGATGGGAACTCCAAGAAAAGACAAGGAAATAAATTTCCAATCAACATAAACTATAACAAATATCCAAAGTCACAATTAGCAATGGTTGTTTTTAATTCAAAGCAGTATGATAGTTATCTCTCGAGATTCTTGCATGGTAGGGGAAATCGCAACAAATCTGATAGCAACAACTACACTTAGCTTCAAAGTTAATTCTTGCAACTTTTACTATTGTTGTTTTAAGCCTTGTTTCTGAATTATAGGTCTAAGTTTTAAGAACAATGAAAACAAAAGAGGTGTAGGTGACACCATTGATAACAAACTCAACTATCATTGTAGCAGAAGACTCATATTGCAACATGTAAATCTCTTTTGTTGACATCTGCAATAAGCTTGTTGTAGCCTCACCAAAAGCAATAGCCCAAATCTCACTCATGTGGTCTTCCATCTATAGTTGTAACAAATATTGGAGGTCACAATCAGCTACTATTGTCTAGCATTTAGGGAAATACCACATATTTTGGAAAAATCTTCACACTTTTTTTGCATTGTCTTCCATTGGCCTAGAAGGGACATGCAGTGTAACAAAATGCATCAGTTTTAATATATTTCACTATTGCCTTGATAGTAGCCTACAAAGTTTCTAGCAAGACAATAGTGACTCTGCCATTTGCTAAAGTGACCTTTTGAGGCACTATCTAGGAGGGCTCAATGGTAGGTGGCTCAATATGTCCTTATTGGATCAAGGGTTTTATTTCTAGAATGTCAAGATTTATGTATAGAAAAATCCCTATAGTTATATTTAGAATAGTTCCATTGAAATATCCAACACGCGCATTTTTAACAAGTACAACAATCAAACCAAGGATGTACAACCTTTCTAGCTCACCACCCTTTGCTTCCCAATTTGGGCCCCAAAAATTAACATTAATGCAAGAAGTTGATAAATCATTAAGTTTCATAGTTCTTTGAATCGTTTCAAACTGATCCTTTCTTTGAATAGTTGATACCTTTCCTACATGCACCACAACCCCAATAATATTAATCAATGTGTTATTGTTGCAGTTTGCAATTTCATTTATTGGGGTGAATTTATATACTTTATCTAACATAAAGGCCTCATTGTCACAACATTTCAATATTGATTTTGATCCAAAATGATTTCCATACCGTTCAACTTATTAAATTTTCTATTTGCTTTTCTAATTGAGCCTTTTGACACATAATAAGTGCAGCCCACCTGAACCCTATTATAATGCAATTATGTTATGTCATTAAAGAAAGTGATTTATATTTTTGTTCCCTCACTATCAATAATTTCAAAGCTAAATACCTAGCCCTCGCATCCATGTTTATTGTAATCGTGCATATCCCTTTTAGTTATTACTCGGCCTTTTATTGTCCATTTGGTTTGGTAAATATTCAGGCCTTTAACAAGGATGATATTTGTAGGAGCACTATGTTGTGTTGGGGATGTATGAATCCCAAATGTTGAGGCTCATTTGGATGGGGAGGGTGACTCTCAACCCACTATTTTTTCTTGATCTCTAAACAAATATCTAGGTTTTCCAATTAGCTAACAATCTAAAATTTTGACATCTAAGGACAATATGATAGTTGCCTTGGAACCAAATGAAGATCAAATATTAAAAATGGTGGTTCGCAAAAACAATAAAGCATACAACAACAAGTTCAAGTAGTGCAAAATAATAGCCAACCTTGATTCCCATAGCTTCCTACATAGATAGTTTGTCAAGGACAAGATGGAACCTATTTTCAATGCCTGTGTAAACAAAAGGTCATTGTATTTTGCAGGAAAATTCACTCTTTGCATGTGGATTCCATCAAAGAGGACAACTTTGTAGTAGTCTACTAGACTTTTATCACCTATTTTTTGAAAAGATATTAGCTAAAGAATCAAAGATGGGACAACATCTCCAACATCAATAGATTGTATCACATGTGTTGTCAAGGTTGGTCATACATTTGCATCCTACAAGGTAGTTTTACTCAGCCAAGCCAAAGCAATGATATTCTCAAGGCTATGAGACAACTCAAGAAACAAAAGTAAGGAAAAGAGGTAGCACAAAATGGATCAATTTTTGGTATTCGATAAACAAGGAAGCATATAGCAATGTTGACACATTTGAAAATTGCAACCTTTTTTTTTCTAACAAATAGGTCACTACCAAATGGCTAGCAAATCAAAAGGAAAAGGAAACATAAAGAGTTTAAATATAAATTAGTTAGAATATATATTACAACAAGTGTTAATTCAAATGAAGCATATTCATAGTTCACTGGAAGCACATGGAAAAATGTCAATATAATTGTTAGCAACAAAAAGGAATCAAGGAACAAACTTAACAGACTAGTTCTTGAGGATTGTTCACTAGCCTAGGAAGATCCAAAGTCCATCGACATTGTTGGGGCTGCTCTTTTAAAAGCTGAGAGCTACAATGCTAGTGGTTGACTATAAGCTCTATGTCACAACAACATGAGGGATAAATATTCAATTAAAGAAACAAAGGCTAACAATAACCCTGACCAAAACACATACAAGAAATATAAAACATTGATAAAATGACAACCATCAAGTTCTTCAAAAAAGAACACTATCTCTCAATTTTTTTGTACACACATTAACAATATGACAGTAATGGATTAATAAAAAAAGGGTTTAATAATTCATATAACACTTAATATATAGTTTATTATTCAATTTTTTTTGTTTCAAAATTTTTATGTTTCAATTTTTTTTCTAGAGACATCAACAATATGAGGAAAAATAAATAATTTAAAAAAGGCTTCAATGTTCCATATAACAAGGTATGTGTAGGATCATGATGGGCCAAAAAGTGGCAATATGATGGGTATGTGTAGGGTATGTGACTAATGACTTTTTTTTACCCAAAATTGATGAAATGAAAAGGGTTTTTAAAGGAGATTCTCAGATTTCTAGCAATATAAATTATTCTTTACTTTGAATTTAATAAATAATAATAATTATTTTTTATTTGAATTATGACTAAAGTCTTGATTGATAGCCTAATTGAAAAAAAACTATATCTTTAAAATGATATCACATTTTTTGAATATGAAACATGTGTCACATTCTATGCTTTGCATACTATAGGATTAAAATAAAAAAATTGAATTTCATGAAGTTTTGACCAAGTTAAGGTGGTCAGACATACGAGTTTTTATATTTTTAAAAATTTGTAATAAGAAAATCATAATTAATTATTTACTTGGAAAAATACAAAAAAATATACATCAAATCAGGGCATGAGTCCTCTACTTATATATAAAATATTATAAAAAAATGTTATCATTTTATTATGGTTAGGGTGGTCAGATAGACACCTTATTTTTCCTTGAAATTTAAGTACTACTATATTGAAATTTCAAATTTTCACCAAATATTTTAAAAAAAATAAATAAAAATAAACCTAGTAGTTTAGAAACTAATCCAATTTTCTACAGATTCTATTCTTTTATATTTTTGAAATAATATAGATAACTTATTCAAATTTTTATGTCAAGTTGTTTAACTCTAATTTTTCTAAAATTTTTGCCACTTAAGGGCCTATTTTTTCCATGATGGTCCTGCACATACCCAACACTTAATATAAAGTTTATCATTGCAAGAATTTCCTATTGAGGCTCAAAAAAATAACAACTATTGTTCCCAAAAGAATAAACATTGAGAAGAGTGTGTATGTATGTTGTTTACATCTACATTAACATACATACATATCTACACATAAAAAAAAATTATATTGTTTTATTTATGGGTTTTGTTATGTGACAATGGTTGCAACTCAATAAAATAGTTTATGTTGTTTTCCATAAAGCATTGTTAATTGTTGTTCTCTATATTTGGCTATATTGTTTCATTTTTGATACACAATAAAATAGTAAATGTTATAGATTTTATGTTGTTATATAGGAGGCATTGTTGACTATCATTGCCACTCATTTTATTTCTACTATGTGCAAAAATATACATATGCAAAATTAGATGCAAAAGACATTACTATATAACAGCTAAAATACAATTTATGATTCCAAGGATGTCCTAACAGAATAAAGATAGGGATTAGTATGTATCAATGTTCTTTTGCATCCACTATGACATACATACATTCTTGCACATAGGGGAAATACATTGTCCATCACTATGATCAACTATCTATGCAATTTTTTATAAGGCATTGTTGATTGTCATTCTATGGCTTTGGCTGCTATCATTGCTATGAAAAAGGAGGGAAACCTTCTATGAAGGTGCAAGTTTGATCATATTTTTTCAAGCTACTATCAAGCTGGGAGGATTTTTTTTGCGTTTATCTACATGGGGTGATAGTTGCAAAAGCAATACAAAAGTGTTGGCTATGATAATTTATTGCCCATTTTTGGCAGATGCTCAAGAAAGTAGGGAATAGACAAAAAGCAAGTGGGAAGAGTTGCATATAGAAAAAACCCTTTGTATTTCCAACTATTCTTATATATACTTGTGGACATGGTTGTATGCATGTATACATATACATATGGATATACATAAACATATATCCATGTAATTGAATGTACTAAGTGCATACAACATCTTGATACAGTTGTAGAAATATGTGTCTATAATGCATTTGTATGTGTGAGTGTGTACATCTTTATTTGTGTTTTCTACATGTATCTTTTAGGTCATGTGTTTATGTTTATATAGATATGTCTAGTTTTTAACATCAATATTGTTATTTGCTTCTTATTTGTGTCAATTTCCACATACTGTTATATCTCCACAATTGCTATTCACTATTTTGAACGTATATATGTTTGTGTGGGTGTGTATGTGTGCATGTGAATTTTTCACATGTATTGCTAAAGCCACAATTCAACAATAGCCAATACTATATGGAAAATAGTGTAGGCTATCACCGTAGGCCACACAAAAACAACCAACAATGTTGTATCAAGAAGAGCATGAACTGATTTATTACTTTGCAACCATCACCAATAGATCAAAACCATACACCAATTAATGTTGATCCCAACTGGGATTCAATTTCACTGGCCTTCTCTATCGACATGGAAATCATGTACAATATTAAAAATAAAAAAATTGACCACCTTTTTTCCCAAACAACATTGATACATATTGACATATTTTTGGAATGATAAACCATATTTTGAGTGTTATATCAAACATTGATGCCACCATCTTTGTAGAAGTTCTTCCTTAAATAACTTCAAAAATATTTTCAATGCATTATATGTAGAAAAATGTTTCTTATTATGCTTAATATAAAGCTAAGTATATATGAATGTTTTCTACATATAATTTCACATACATACATATCTACACATAGGAAAAGCAAAATGAAATGCTACACCAGATGGAAAAACATGTAGAACACAAAAATTCACCATAACAAACCCCTCCAAAACCATCGCCACAAAAAGGAAAACCATAAATCAAACAATATTGGTTTCCACAAATAGTATTGGTTTCCAAAAATAATAAAGTTTTTTGTAGACTACAATCTACAATGCATATATATATGCATCTAACTTCACACACACACACACACATATTGGTGTAACTTATATTTTTTAGCTACATTTATATGTATTGCATGCATTGGATGCATATGTAGGAATCTATTTCTTGGAAATATATAAACACAAAAGGTTTGTGTTTCTTTTGTTGTGTTTCATTTCTCTTTTGTTGTGTGCAAATATGTATCTATGTGAAATTATATGTAGAAAAAATTCATATAGACTTATCGCCATGTTTATTGTTTGGAGAATCTGAAGTTAAATGCACCTTTTTAGTTATTATTTCTTTCAGCCTCAAAAATGGAGTTGTTAGAATGATAGGTTGTATAGTAAGTGTAATAAGGAGCATTGATTGCATCATTGATTAGAGTGGTAGATGATGTATGTTCTTGCTCTAGGATTTGGTTAGAGCCTATGAGGCTCCATGACCCAATATGGTAGGGAGGAGAAGAAGCCTCATTTTGTTTTGTTTCATTTTATATTTCCTATGTGTAGATCTGTGTGTTTTTGACATTAGATATAGACAACATTCATATGTTTTAAGTCCACCAATGGATATATATGTGTAACATCCTATGATGCTCCATGACCCAATATCGTAGGGTGGAGAGTAGGCTCTCTTTTGTTGCATTTCATTTTATTTTCCCTATGTGCAGTTATGTATTTGTGTGAAATTAGATGTAGACAAAATTTATATGCACAACAACCTCTATATTAAGTGTAATAAAATACATCAATATCATCATTGATTATGGTAGTGGACAATGTATGTTGATCTGCCATTATAATCAATAGTGAGACTAATCTTTCATCTCACACTTAATATAAAACTTGTCATTCGAAGAAATCCCTATTAAGGCCTAGAAAAATAAGAAATATCCTTAAAGATAGAAAAACAACCAACAATTCCTTATCAAGAAGAACGTGAACTATTTTATTAATTTGTAATGATCGCCACTACACATAAACCATAAATCAAATAATTTATTCGAGGCCACAAAACAACAATCAACAATGCCTTATGGAAAATAGAATAAAGTATTTTATTACTTCAAAAAGTATTAAACATAAGGTCTGGAAAACTAGAATGCAACACATAAAACAATAAGAGAAATAGGTATGTACCTTTGAGTCATTCTTTTATGGAATAATTGAATTGTGAACATATTATTATAAGTAAAACTAATAGTATCATCTTGATTGAACCAAGTAAGGTATTTATTATGAAATTCCATGACTAAATCTTTCACTCTTGGTGATTTTTAATTCAAAGCTTACAATTCAAATGTATTTAACCTTAATTATAATTATTCTTGATCCAACAAAATTGTGTGACTATGTTGTTTAATCGTTGAAATTACAGACTAAGTTCACTTTTACATAAGTTAAGGAAATTGACTAACTATGATAATCTTGTAATAATAAATCAACATAAGGAATTAAAACTAAAAGAATGAAAGAAAAGAGAGAGAAGAATGAAAAGACAAAAGAAAGAGAGGAACACAAGCTTGATAATAGAGTTTTTCCAATCAGGACTACATCTTCGAGTCCGCTTCTCAAGATAGACCACTTTATTAATATTTATAAGCAATGAAAATTCCTTGTTACAATATCCAAGCACCACTTGCATAAGAATTTCTAACATTCTCTCTCTCCTTTACAATTTTTGGTGTAATAATGAGCACCTTGTAATCTCTCTGTCAAACTCTCACAATTCCAATAACTTTACAAAAATAAAATTATTCTCTCCAAGATAATTTTCCCTTTTATACAAAATTATTGCCTAATATGTTTCATAAACATATGATTTAAAAATCTCACTTTACAGGTAAAAATATTTGATAATCCCCCTATGTACAAAGATAATCTTCATATAATCCCCTCACAAATCTTATTTTTCTCTCTAAAATTCTCTTAATCCCTTAAAAATATTTAAATAATCTTTATAAATAATTTTGATATTATTTTAAGCCTTTTATATTTCATATAATTAGGCTTTGATCTTTAAAATATCTTTTAATATCATCCAAATTTTATACAAGTCCCTTATAATTATTTAAATTCAAGCTATACAGTTCATAGATTAATTAGAATTAACTTGGTTGTAATTTTGGAGGGTTTAAATCCTTGAAAATAGAGTTATTTGTTTTCAAGATTTTCTCTAAAACTTATCGATTCCAACTTCACACTCAACACTATTCAATGGTGGATTGGCAAATAGACATTTTAGGGGCGAGAAGGTTGCTACGTAGACCCCCACCCCTTTCCATATTTAATAAGGTAATTTAAATATTTTGAACAACAAAACAAACCCATACCTATCATGTGATAGAGCACACATTTTAGCGGATTGGTAGGCCATGAAAATTCATATACTTTCAGCAAATAAAACTATTCCAATGAACTGAACCATGGAGGACAGAGATAATGTTCCATATGGTAGTTGATGATTGGCTGAAGTCTGCCACATGTCAGCCTATCACTGGACTAGGTCAACACCATGTCACCATCTTGTCACTATACAGACTGTTATCTAGATGCCATGTGTCAACTCGTGACTAGTCCACATCATCCGCCTAACTTGTCACCATCCCACATCAGCATGCTGACATCATGATGACATCAACATTTTAACTAGTCAGCCCTTTTGACTAAAAGTTTGACTTGGCATAACTTTTGCATATGGACTTCGTTTTTGACAAAAATGAATAGTGTCAAAATAATGACAACGAGCTCTTTGACATGATGCTACTTTTGGCCATTTTTGAGATGATGAATTTTTTTCCTTTTTCACTAGCCTCTATACTTAGTTTGACCCCAACTTTGACTGCACATAACTCTCATGTAAAATCTCTTTTTGACATGATTCAACTTGCATTAGGATCGTGTAGGTGAGCCCTATGCAATGGAGCTCATTTTATCTAATTCTAAGATTGGAAATTTTTAAGGTCTTCTAGATCCTCCTAGATCATTCCTCCCAATTGAGAAGCTTTTAGACCTCTAAAAGTCTATTTTTAGATAGAGGTATGTGCAAGATCATGATGGGCCAAAAATTGGCGATATGATGGGTATGTGTAGGGTATGTGGTTGATTGATGAAACATGAAGGGTTTTTAAAGGAGATTTTCATCTTTCCACCAATATAAATTATGATTTACTTTGAATTTAATAAATAATTATTATTCATTTTCTATTTGAATTACAACTAAAGTCCTAATTGATAAGCTGATTGAAAAAACATTTATATCTTTCAAATAGTATCAAATTTTTTGAATGTGAAACATACATCACATTCTATGCGTCACATATTATAGGATTAAAAAAATGAATTTCATGAAGTTTTGACCAATTTAAGGTGGTCAAACATACAAGTTTTTATATTTTTGAAAACTTGTAATAAAAAATTCATAATTAATTATTTTTTGGAAAAATATTACAAAAAAATATGCATCACATCCAGATATGATTCCTCTACTTATATCTAAAATCTTATAAGAAAAAATATAATTTTATTGCAATTAGGGTGTTCAGACAAAAACCTACTTCTTTTTTCCTTGAAATTTAAATACTATTGCATTGAAATTTCAAGTTTTCACCAAATAGATTTTTCTTTTAAATAAACCTAGTAGTTTAGAAACTACATTCAATTTACTATAGATTCTATTCTTACATATTTTTGAAATAATATAGATAACTTATTCTAATTTTACGCGAAGTTTCCTAACTCTGATTTTTCTAAATTTCTTGCCACTTAAGGGCATTTTTTTCCATGGTGATCCTGCACATAGCCATAGAATTTAAGCCAGGGAATTTTCACCCCACTTTCTCAGTACCATATGTCCACCTTGCTAGAATCTTGAACATTTTACCCATCACAAACATGAAGAAAAATGATATAGCATTTTTGATACAATTAATTGCATATTCATCAATATTCACTATCACATCCATGATCCACATAGAACAAACTAGTATAATAACAAGAAATAGTACTAAATAAACTGATGTGAGAGAAAAAAGTATCAACATGCTAGATCTCTTGAACAAGAAAATTGTTAGAAAATGAATCATTCAAACCCTCTTTTACCACCTTTGGTTGAAGGCTTAACTATGCTTGTAATTGATCCTCCACTGTGTTTTTTGTGACACCCTATCATCTTCATCCTTAGTATCACTAGTTGTTACAAACATGAGAGTTAAAGCATTGCTTGCATTTACAATCATATTTACATGCCCTATGTTTACAAAATATCTATCATTCTTCATGCAATGATCTTTTACAATATATTCAATTCAATCCTTAAACAAATGATACCTATTATGTCCCCTATAGAAAATGGCCTTTCTGTCATACAAGTAAGGACTACCTAGAACCATCCCATAGATGTCAAGTGGAATTACATCTAACTTTAACTCATATACAAACTTGGATGTGATTACAAATCAGAATTTACATTTCTTTGACACATGTAGCTATGCATTATCATGCACCCAACCCAATGAATATGGCTCAGGATGAGTTGTTTTTAATCCCAATTTCTTAACAACTTGTTCAAATATTAGATTCACTTGTGATCCACTATCTATGAGTGTGTCCATCTTACTTTGTTTTGCAATATCCCTTATATGAAACAATTCATTCCTCTTAATTTCAATAGGTACTTCATTACACTTTACAGAAGAAGAATGGGAACTAGTACTGACAAAGACAATGTTACCTTTTATGACCAAAATTGTGATCTTGGTTTCATCATCAAAATCTAATCCAAGATCATGCACGATAGTTGTAGTCTTTTGCTTACCCTTTTGATCCTTAAACCATTTTGGTTTCTGATCAAGATGCAATTTCAAGCACTTTTCATCTTCGTGCCCTTTCTTCTTATAGTGTAAGAAATAAGGCTTATCCTCCTCTTTCTTTACAGTAGCCATCTGCTACATTTTCTTCTTTTCTTTCTTGCTCCCTTTGTGTTTATTTGAGTCCATTAAGAGACCATCATGGATATTCCTCAAGCTTTTTTCTAGATGAATGGCTTGCACAGTAACTTCATCAAGGTTAGTTGGATTAAACATGAGTATTATATGCCTCAATTTTTTATGTAATCCACCAATATACTTTAACAAATTTTCTTTTGTATATAATTGAATGCCCCAAATTAAAGCTCTTTTCCTAAACTCTTGTGTATAATCCCATACACTTTGTCCTTTCTCTTGCTTTAATGGTTTCCAATTAATTACTTCTTTTTTCATATGACCTAATGGATAGAACTATTTCTTTAAGGCAGATATAAACTCAAGCGAAGAAGAAATAATTTTACCATATTGGCTTATATCTTCCTGAGTTCTACACTCCCACCAGATTAAGGTTTTGCCTCCTAGGAAAAGAGTTGATAATTATATTTTTTGAGAATCCTCAGTAAACTTCTAAATTTTACAATGAAATTCAATTTGTTTTATCCAATTATTAAGCTTTTTTGCATCTAGTTATCCATTAGAAGTTGGAAATTCAAATTTAACATCAATCTTTAACAAAGGTGTATTAGCTTGAGATTGTATAGGTTGTTTCTTCTTTGAAGAAGAAGTAGACAAATAATATGAAGAAGAAGATGGGGATGGAGGTTTAGGAGGGTCACTACCACCTCCTACTCCTTTATCTTTATCATATTTTGAATTGGATTCACCTACATTCTTCTTTCTATTCTTGAGTTCCTTTTTATTTTGTCTCTCTTGTCTCTCTTGAAAAAGAACTTCCACCATAGCCTTCATTTCGAGAAATGCTTTCTAGAAACTTTTCTCATCAAGCTCTGTAGGACTTTATTCAGTTACCATTTCTGATCGTGGAAAATACCTTCATTTTCTAATAACAATATTGAACTCTGTAAGTGCACCTTCTCCTTGCTTTAATTTCAACCTAGTTAACATTCACTTTTGGAATTTCCTATTAAGAGATATGATACCAATTTTATCTATAATTAGAGGTTTACAATTCAAATGTATTTAACCATAATTATAATTATTCCTATTCCAATAGAATTGTGTGACTATGTTGTTTAACTGTTGAAATTATATACTAAGTTCACTTTTACATAAATTAAGGAAACAGACTAATTACGATAATGTTGCAATTAGAAATCAACATAAGGAATTAAAAATGAAAGAATGAAAGAAAGGAGAGAAAATGATAAAAAGAAAGAAGAGAGAGATGAACATGAGCTTGATAATGGTGTTCATCCAATAAGGACTATATCTCTAGGTCCACTTCTCAAGGTAGACTGCTTTATTAATATTGACAAGCAATGAAATTTCCTTGTTACAATATCCAAGCTCCACCTACATAAGAATTTCTCACAATATCTTTCTCCTTTACATTTTTTGGTGTAATAATCAACACCTTTTAATCTCTCTCTCAAACTCTCAAAATTCCAATAACTTTACAATAATACAATTATTCTCTCCAAGAGAATTTTCCCTTTTATACAAAATTATTGCCTAATATGGTTCATAAACATATGACTTAAAAATATCACTTTACATGTAAAATTATTTGATAATCCCCCCTATTTACAAATTTAATCTTCATATTACTCTCTCACAAATCTTATTTTTCTGTCAAAAATTATCTTAATCCCTTAAAAATATTTAAATTTAGTCTATATATAGCTTTTTGATATTATTATAAGCCCTTTATATTTTCATATAATCGGGCTTGATCTTTAAAATATTTTTTAATATCATCCACATTTTATACAAGCCACTTATAATTATTTAAATTTGGGCTATATAGTTCATAGATTTATCAGAATTAACTTGGTTGTAATTTTGGAGGGTTTAAATCTTTGAAAATAGGGTTATTCATTTTAAAGATTTTCTCTAAAACTTACCAATTCCCACTTCATACTCAACACCATTCAATGGTGGAGTTGAGGAAATTTAATGGTGGGAAGGTCATTGGGTTGACCCCCACCCCTTTCCACCTTTAATAAGGTAATTTAAATATTTTGAACAACAAAACAAACTTGTTCCTATCATGTCGTAGAGCGCACATTTTGTCAAATTGGTAGGCCATGAAAATTGGAAGTGAGAGGGTAAGGGGTTGAACCCCATCCATATAGTTTTAGCAAATAAAACTCTTCCAATGAACTAAACTACATAAGATAGAGATAAGGTGCCACATGGAAGTTGATGATTGGCCGAAGTCTACCACGTGTCATCCTATCATTCACCACATCAACACCCCATCACCACCTCATCACTATACAAACTGGTAACTAGATGCCATATGTCAACCTATGACTGGTCCATGTCATCTATCTACCTTGTCACCATGCCACATCAACATGCTAACATCATCATTTTGGCTAGTCAACCCTTTTGACCAAAACTTTGACTTGGCATAACTTTGCGATATTTACTTCATTTTCAATGAAACAAATGGTTTCAAAATCATGATGATGATCTCTTCAACATGATGCTTCTTTTGACCACTTTTGAGATTATTATTTTTCCTTTATGATTGGCCTCTATACCTAGTTTGGCCCCAACTTCTACCATTCATAACTCTCACATACGATATCCTTTTGATGCAATTCAAGTGGCATCAGGATCATGTAGGTGAGCCCTATGTGATGGAGTTAGTTTTGTCTAATTATGAGATTGTGAATTTTTTATGTCTTTTTGGATCCTTCTAGATGTCTTAACACCTTGTTATGCTAATTAATTATCATATGAAGCATGAGTGGAATTCATGTTAATGATAATTATATATTAAAAAAAATTATTTAGAAAGGAAAAGGAAACATTCATATTTATTTTCTTAGGAAGATAGTTTTTATGTATTTCAACCTCAAAAATGAATTGTTACAAAAATAAGCTCTATAATAGGAATAATAAGAGACACTATTTTCCACATACAATGTGTTCAAAACCTTTTTGAAATTATTCAAGGAAGAAGTTCTAGAGAGTACAATGTGTTCAAAAGTGTTGTGACCATCACCACAAAGTGAAAGCTTGAAATGAAACAATAATGGTTTCAACAAAAAGCTAGAAAAGGTGTTAAAAGGCTTAAAATTTGGCAAGGCTAACAAAAATTATGACCAAAGTCCACACATATATCCTATCCAGTAATTATAACTTTTTTTAATCAATAAATATGTCTCTTTTATCTTTTTTAACTTCTAATTGTGTCTATAATTAATATTAAAAAATAGAAATATGGTAATAATTTTTAAAAATTTCAAGGATAAAAGTTTTTTTTTTCATATTTATTATTTTAGGTTCATTTTGATTAGAATGTTATAAATATACTAAATAATTTATAAGTAGTAGAGTTACACATGAAATTGATGATGATATTTCATATTTTGATTTTTTCATGATTAATCTTTAAATTTAGATTCCACACAAAACATGAACCATAAACAAAATAATATTTCTTTTAACAAACAATATAGTCTCTTCTCAATAGCACCTTATCAAAAATTAAAACAATATAGCATTTTCAAGAACACCTTATCTAAAATGAGACAATATAGCCTAAGCTAGACAACAACAATAAAAAATGCCTTATGAAAATCAACATAAACTTTATAACATTAACTATTTTATTGCATTGCAACCATAACCACAAAATGGAATTGGTTTCAACACCATTCCAAGTCAGAAAACCCACAAAACATAAAAAATCACAATTACAAACCAATGCAAAAATATAGTCTTTTAAGGAATATATCCTTTTCAACAACACCTTATTGAAAACACAAGACAATATAGCCTAAGCTAGACAAAAAAAATCAACAATACCTTATGAAAACCAACATAAACTTTATAGCATTAACTATTTTATTATGTTGCAACCATGGCCACAAAATGGATTTGGTTTCAACACCAACCTAGATGGAAAAACCCACAAAACACAAAAAATCATAGTTAGAAACACATGCAAAAATATAGTATTTTCTCAAAACTACCTTATTAGAAGAGACACAAAATGTGAACCATAAATGAAACAATATTGGGTTTAATAAACATTATAGTTTCTTCTCAACAACACCCTATCAAAAATTGAAACAATACAAACTTTTGAACAATACCTTATTGAAAATGAGATGAAACATCCTAAGCTAAAGAACAACAATGAACAATGCCTTATGGAAATCAACATAAATTGTATAATGCTAAATTATAGACCCATGCAAAAATATAGTCTTTTCTCAACAACACCTTATCAGACATTGAAACAATATAGCATTTTCAACAAGACCTTATCACAAATGAAACAATATAGCCTAATATAGAGAACAAAATCAACAATTCCCTATGGAAGTCAACATAAACTGTATAACATTAAGTATTTTATTGAGTTGCAAAAAATCATAGTGTCAAACCCTTGCAAAACCATAGCCACAAAACATGTACCATAAATGAAATAATATTGTTGTTGTGCAGTTTTTGCACACACGCCCCACTTGGAGTAGGGACCCTCTTTTCTGGTGTCTTTCAACCTTTGGTTTTATTGGATTTGCCTTTTGGAGGTCTTGAAATGTTGGTCTTGTTAGCTTTGACCTTGCCCTAAGGCTTGAATTGGTTGAAATTGAGTTTTAAGCAAAATATGGGTTTTCACCTGACTCTGGGATTTTCCAGCTCTGGTGGATTTTCCTTGGCCCTGGTTCTTTGTCTATTTCTGGCTGGATTCTCTGAATCTGGGTTTCTGCCTGAATCTGGGATTTTCCGGTTCTGGCAGATTTTCCCGGATTGTGCCAAAATCCCGAACTTCGTTATATTCCCAGTTTCTGCTTTTCCGCGAAATCTGTGTTCATCTGGATTTCCGTGTATCTTGAGATTTTTTGAAATTCTGTTTTGGGCTCAGGTTTCTGGATTAGTCAGAAGCATCTTGTCGCTCATTAATGACTAAGGTACCTTTGCTCAAACGCACAAATGGATGGACATAAAACCTTTTGGGCATCATTTCTTAACTTTATCATTCATTTGCTTGTTGCTCTGGCGATTGAGAGTTTTCCATTTGGGCTGTGAAGATTGATCTTGACTCATGTGCGTGAGGATTGTTTAGGTGCCGGTGTCTGGATTTTCATTGCCTGGGCATGTTCATTTTGCAGTCGCTTCTTCGAGTTCGGGTATTACCAGCGCTAATCCATGGTAAGTCGCATCTGATCCTTTGTTGCGTCTTGATTAAATCGTTCCAAGTAAATTGGTAACTGTCTCGGGTCAGCCCTCATTTGATCATGATTTTATATTTATCGAATTAGGGTTGGATTAAAATCCACTCCAAATATTTGTTGACCGTGCTCATGTTCATCCATTTACTTGTGAGGGTGTAGGTATGAACCCGTCCAAATAGGACTTTGCCCCTAAGCGCACTATTTGTTCTATTTTGTAAAACTTAGGGTTTCGGTTCATCTACCCGAATTTGGAAAGGTTTACTAGGGTGATCATAATTCCATTGTTCTTGTTCAACCCAGCCTGCTCTTACCTTGGGAGGTCCCTGTCCACATTGATGGATCTTCCCAATAGTGGTTTCCCTTGAAATTTTAAAGCTTCTCTGAACTCTCATGGCGGGAGTCTGGTTATCGAAATTAGGGCATGATCGTTCTGCTATAGGAATTCATCATTTGAGGGCGTAGGAAACTTTGAAATCCTTTGCATTCTAAGTCTTGTTGAGTGGCGTTGATTTTGGGACCCTTAGAATCCAAACGGAAGGGATTGCATGATTGTTTGATTAATGGTTCGCGTGTGGTCGATCGTCGGGTTCCCGTGGTGTCCGTAGAATTTTTGCACGCCCAGATTTTCCCAGTTTAGGCTAATTCCATGGAGTGGAGTAATTTTTGAAACATTTCAAATTGTTTGAGAAAATCTGCCTTGTCTGGACTTTTCTGGTTTCCATGTCTGGCTTTATCCTTTTTTTGATTTTTCGAAGATAGGATTGATGGAATAAATGCTGAATGCTTATTTATTGTTGCCAATGAATGAATTTCATGATAATCTAATGATCTTTTGGTTGAATTAATGATTTATTTGAATATGATGTTTTGGTAGCAAGAATCCGTCTGGGTCAAATTTCTCTGAAATTCTGCCCCGACTGGATTTTCCCGGTTAATGTGATTTTCCCAGATTGCTTTATTTTTTTTTACTTTCAAGGATTGATAATATGTGATGGATTTTAACTGCTTTATGTGATTTTAAGCTAACCTTTTGGATTGGAATATGGATGATAATTGGTACTTATGATGATTTCTTGTGGGTGCAGGCTGAATCAAGCAAGGCTACAACGGGAAAGTCTAAGGGTGGCATAGAGGGTTCCTCCATCTCAAAGGCAAAAGGCTAAAGTTGGACATCAAAAGTCAGCTCCCCAAGAGCAAGATATCTTCTGTGTGGGCCGAGGTGTCTGACACCAATGTTGGGGCCTGGAGATATGAAGAGTTCAAGCAGAGGACAGCTGAGAAGAATCTGTCACTCTTGAGGCAAGGAATGATGAAATCTGGACTGGTGCATGTGGCAGGGTTCCCTCCAAAAATTCAATGTTATGAGCTAATTGTTGAGTGTGCTTGGCAGTATGATTTCGATACCCAAAGGGTTGTCAATACTAAGGGAAGAGTTCTAGCAAATTTCAGTCCTGTTTCCATTACACAAGCCTTCAACATGTCTGATCTACCTTCAGTATGTGCTTTGAACATAGACACGGCTAAAACATACTATGAGAATGAGCCAGCCAAAGCTCAACAGATGATCATTTCATGGTTAGAAAAACCAAAATCCCACTATTCTAAATTGCCTAAGCAATTGGATAGGGTTAAATTCAGGTCAGATAAGTATGATGCAATTACATTCTTGAGCAGAGTGGCAGGATTGAAAAGTGTAGGAGTGTTGGAGAGTTGGATGGTCCATGTGATCACCAAAATTGAACAATGGACTAATTATCACTGGGCAGGGCTCATTAGTTTTGAAATTGACAAACAGCTAAGGAGTGTCCTAGAGACTAAGAAATTCACCATGTCCTCCTATGTCATATATGTGCTTGCCAGATTCTACCCATACAGGGGTTTGAATCCACGAGGGACATTCGGGCAGGACATTGTCTATGAGGTTTACCCGAAGTTGCATCTAGGACACAAAGACTACCAGAGAGCCAATGATGCATTCACAATGCATATCACCAGGATGCTCCAGAATGCTGAGCATATGAGATTGTCAGATGAAGCCAAAGGGCTGATAAAGAATTATGGAGCCTAGTTCATTCAATTCCCCACTTTCACCTACCTTAGGATTGATGGATGCCCGGTCGCCCCATATAGGTTACCTCAGTATCCTACTGATCACATTGTTTTGTTAGAGATCGTGAGGAAGATTTGTGAATTTGATGCCATTGTGAAGAAGGAAAAGCATAAAACGGGCTTTGGTGGGGATTTTCCCCTTGGAATTGGTTTAGCAGAAGTATGCCCTTCTATTCAATTAGCACATACGGTAGGAGATGAGTTGGCAGCATATGGTTTCTCCTTCCACTCCAAGAGGATGAACTTCAATAGCACAAGAGAGGCAAAAAAGAAGGCTACCAAGGAGTACCGGCATAAGGATCACCTAGAGGACTATTGGGCCAACATCAAAGATGATCTTGAAGCTAGAAAGAAGAGATACTCTAGGCTCCCTGTTCATGCAATCCGACAGTACAATGTCAAGTTGATCCTGAATCAACTGGAGGATGATGGAAACCTGGTACAGGACCACGCCTATGAAGCTGTAAAAGACATGCCAGTTGGGGATATCAACTGGAATGAGGATGAGGTCACAGAGTTGGAGGACCTAATGGCCTCGGTCATGAAATTCACCACCTCTTGGTTGAAGCATAAGGTTTGGGAGCTAGAGAATGAGAAGGTAACCTGTACCTTCAATTTGATGGGAGACCTCAATCCCATGTCTAGTTTAGAGGAATCCGGGGAAGGTGACCCCAAAGGGAAAGCCAAAAAGAGCTCTCCTTTCAAGATAAAGATTAGAGGCCCCAAGGAAAGTGAGCCCGAAACAAAAAGGAAGCCAAAAGGAAAGAGGAGATGGCAGAATTTGAAGATTAGTAAGTCTTCTGATGAGGAAGAGTCAGAAAAAGCAGAAGAGGAAGGTGTTCCTCCACCACCGAAGAAGACAAGAACAACAAGGGATACAAAGAAGAAGAGTCAAGATACATCAAAGGATGAGCCCCTTATCGTTGATGTGGAAAGTTCAGGGGGAGAAAGGACTAAACTTTACATGAGGAGATCTAGGACTCCCTCTCCAAAGGACACTATGCCAAAGGCAGATCCTCCACCAAAATCACCAGTCATGGAGCCACCTAAGGCTGCTTCTCCTCCACCAAGTGTACTTGAGCATGAGATTCTTGAGGAGCATGAAACTAGTGGAGAGGCAGAGTCATTCAAGGAAGGGACACTTTTTGGTGAGGCAGCTGAGCTCGAAGCAGAAGAGGAGGAAAGGCATGCTTCTCCTTTAGTGCAATATGAAGATTCTCTAAAAAGTGACAGAGGAAACGGATTGCCAGAGTGGCAGGAGGAGGGTATCCCTATTAAAACCACATCACCGGTGTAGCAAGAGTTAGAGCTTGAAGAAGGTGATCAAGGTGAGCAACTCCTGAGAAAGAGGAGGATAAAATAACTGTAGAGGAAGAAGAGAAAATGACAAAACAACTGGAAGAAGCAAGAACAAAAGAAATCTGGGTAGAGCCTGTAGCACCAGACTGGCTTGAAAAGGAGATTGCAAGGAAGAAGCAGGTGGTAGTTGAGGACACTCCCTTGGATTGGGATGAAATGCTATCTAAAATTGGAAAAGGGAAGAAAAAGAAGGCAGCTAAGGTAGTTTCCAAGATGGAGAGAGATAAAGCGAATAACAGGGTCATCTGTATTGTCACCCCTGCTGTAGACAAGACTAGGGAAGAAGTCACCAATCAGGACTACAATATGCAGACGGTCAACCTTGGACTAGCCTCCATGGAGTAGGACATAGAGGAATATGAAGGGTCTAGTGCTGTGATTATTGGGAGATTGAGAAAGGAGACCCAGACCAAGCATGAGTTGAAGAAAGAAAATGAAAGACTAAGGAAATGCTTGGAGGAGGTGATGAAACCCCTGCAGTCTCCACCCTTCTTCTTCAGTTACTCCTGGCTTTCTACCCAAAGAAACTATCTCTGAAATTGAGAAAATGAAAGCTTTAGCTCAAACTGCAGTGGATTGGTTGAAGAATGTGCAAAAAAAGGGAGATGATACAATCAAGGACATCCTGTTGGTTGGGAAATATGCAGTCCTAGCCAAGGAATTATTGGAGCATGTGTTATCACAGGACAAGGAGGACATTGACCTCTTGCTGCAAAAATCCAAGGTCATCATGGGGCATGGCAAAGAACAACTGGCTGTGGATGGAATCCTTCCTTCCTCTAGATTAGATGAACCCTGGGAATGGTTTGAGGCTCTATAGATGCGGCAGAAGGCTATAAAGAAGATCCAGAAACAAAGGAAATCAATTGATAGTGATTTAACTAGTGTCTATGAGGGTTGCATTACATTCTTTGAAGTCATGACCAGCAAGAAGAAGATTGCCCCAAAATATCTGAGTCTAGAGCAGCTAAGAGAATGGTGGCATGAAGTTTGTGCCCTGGATTCTGAAAGTGTTGTAACCGGTCACCAGTAAGATGATGCAGCCACCTACTTGGCGGTAATGGATAAGTACTAGGCCAACAAGGAGGATTGGGATAGGACTGTTAAATAGTCAAAAGATGAGATTGACTCCATTAAATGTCAGCTTAAGATATTGCCTTTGCCACTTGTTACCGAGTTGGATGGAACATTCTTGAAGGTTCAAGTATCATCGGCTCAGAGAAAGGATAAGGGAAGTGGCAGTTAATGCCTATTTTGAGATTTGTGCTTCCCTATTATCATAGGGCATGCATTGGACCGGATTGCATTGAGGACTGTGTCAAGGCCGACCTTGATGATAGATGGCATTTAATGTGTGCCTCATTTTGATTTCCTAGGCCGACTTGTTTTGGGCTATTATTCTTATTTTGTAAATGTTTGCCTGGGCCGACATATCTTGGGACTTGCTATAAAAGGAATTCTTGCCTCATTGTAAAGGGTTAGCTAGACAATAATTGAAATAAGTAAGAGCAAGAGCTAGAGTATTTTGTAATAGAGTTAGTGGTCTTTTTCTTGAAGCAAGTATTGTTATAGAACAATTGAATTGTTGCAGCATGTTGATGATTTAATGCAATTGATGGCATTGTGGTTTATCTGGTGAAATCTCTTGTATTATTTTATCTGGCATGGTTCTTATTGTTCTATCTTTCAAATTGCTTGAAGATTTAGAGTTTAGTGTTCTTAATTAAAATAGTTTTTAGTTTGATGAATGATGTTTATGATTTCATATTTGGAATGTTTGTAGCAATCTCTGGTCTATACTCCCAGTAACTATCTGACTGTAGTAGGCTAGTGAAGTCAAATTGGTCCATACATTTAATGTGCTCAAGTTTGATTGTAGATGAATGTCTATGATTTGAAAATCTATATACCTTAGAAGATTGCACTGTTCTTGTGATATTGCATTGTGGGTTAAGCAAGAATTGGTTGTTTGAGGTTGGTGCATTCCAGATATCTGTCATTTGCATTGTTTATTCCAGGAATAGTTTAGATCTTCTCATATCTTTGCACCCTTGTCTTTTGTTATTTCTTTTCATCTGGTTAGATTTAGGATTAGGGATCATTTTATCACAAAATCTGATAAATTGAAAGATAAAGTTTGCTTGTAGTAAGGTCCCTTTGTGATTACTAGAATTTTCACATAATTATCTGAGTTGTTTATGCATTGTCATGACCTGACACCTGAGAGACCTTGGGGTGATTTTTAGTAACTTGTTGAAAATTAGCTTTCAAGCAAGATAGAATATCGTATTCTGTCTGAGTTGCTGTGCAGAAAACACCATCAACAGATTGGCACTAGAAGGAGGGCCTGAATGAGCACACTGGATCATTTATTGAATGCCATCTCTCCTTAAAGATATAGGATAAATACCAGATCTACCACAAGAGAGGAGGACTTACAGGAGTTACAGTTCCCCACTAGGTCAAGAAGGAATCGAGAAAGGGGAGAATCATCATCACCCATCCCTTCACCAGCATCCTCCATGTCTTCACACCCTGAGGTTGAGGCTATATCCATCCCTGAAACGGTTCCCATTCAATAGCCTCAGCCTATCATTAATCAACCACAACCACCACCCCCACTCTTACCAGTGGCTTTCCTTCCTAATAATCCATCACCCTTGTTCTTCCATGCTTATAATGCTATGCCCAAAAACCCTGAGCATTTCTGTTCAAAATTCCATGTTAATGACCCAAACAGGACTACAGAAGAACACATAAAGATTTTCCAAATGTGTCTCAAAGATAGAGGGATTGTTCATGAGGATGTTGCCTGTAGGTTGTTTCCTTATTCACTAGGAGAGGAGGCCTTTTACTGGTACAATCATCTCCCTGCTGGTTCAATTCTTAATTGAAATGATCTTGAAAAGGCCTTTTTACAGAAGTTTTGAATACCTATCAGTGCCAATGAGTTATATTTGCAATTCACCAAAGTCAAGAGAGAGGTTAATGAGCCAATATCCAGCTTCAATAATAGGTTCCATCGTGCATATACCAGACTGCAAGATCCATATGTTTTGGATGATAATACAGCCCTGGGAGTTTATTATGAAGCTCTGGATAGCCTAACAGCAACCTTTCTAAAATGGAGACCCAATCCTCCAGGTACCCTAACAAATGCTTATACATAGGCTATCAAGCTTAGTACAGATTTGAGACAACACTTAATTAGACCATTGCCTTCCTTAAGACCAGTCGCACATCCCAGTTAGGTTCAGGCAATAAACCATGTTCTTGCCAATCATACCCCAATAATGAATCCAGTTCCTCAATTACCTATGGTACCGCACCCTGGTCAGCCCATGAGCTAGGTTTCCCCTATAAAAAACTTCCCTCAACAGCAAGTTAACCAGCCAATGTATCAAACACATCTGAACAGTTTTCCTGCCTATTTGCAGAATTTTGAGGTGTTGCATCAGTCCATTGGATTTTCTACAATGCCTACCCCTCCTCAGGGTAATCCAACTCACCTTCATTATCGAGATCCAAATAGGGAGATGATTGATGAAATGGCTAAACAGATAAAGAAGCTAAATCTAGAGGTAACCTACCTAAGGAATTAGAATAGCCAATTACAAGCTACCTAGAAGGGTATGCAATCCAATCAGAATAGAGAGTTTCCACAAGGGAAGAATTTTGACAGGGGACAACATAATGACAAAGGATTCTATAATGATAGGGGGTATAATTAGGATAGGGGTTACAACAATGATAGAAGATTCAATAATGATAGGAGACATAATTTTGATAAGAGGACACGACAAGGACATAATAGAACTTGGAATATAGGACCTAACAATGGAGGAGTCCCCACCCCATTGGATCAGCTAGCTAATCAAGTTGTCAATCAATCTGCAAATCAGCCAGTTAGTCAAGACAAGCCTCCCAGTGGTGTATATCTGGCTGAAGCAGCTCTATTAGGGTGTTGTAGACTCTATAAGACAAGTCAGCATTCAGAGTTAGAATGTCCATAATTCCAAACTACTGCCTCTATCTTCTAGTATGAGGTGGAAAATAATGCAAATGGGTAGGAGATTGTTCCCTCCAACCCCTATGATTCTCCTGTGCTGGTATTAAATCATGCTCCCTTCCCCACAAGTAAGGAGAATGTACCAGAAGAACTTGATTCTCAAGAAGAAAGGGTAGATCAGGTATGCAATGGAGATGAGGTTGCTCGATTGTTCAATGAAGAAGAAGTGAATGATAATGGCCCCCTCGATCAAGAGGAAGCCTATGTTGAAGAAGTACAAATGTTTCAAAGACAAGGATTGAGAGATATGCCTCATAGGCGTCCACAGGCTGGAGGGCCTTTCACCGCCTCCATTCCTCCTAACAAATTTAGTACCTCTCCAAATCTTAATGCTTGCAATAATTTGTCTTATTCGCATGTTTCCAAGCAGTATCTCTCAAAGGAGAGACAAGCTCAAATTGAACCATAGAAAGAAAAGGTTGTTCAAGCTGGCAAGGATAAGGTGGAGGAACCTTCTAAGGAAGTCTCCACTGATATGAGTGAGGAGCAGATAGCTTCATATGTTGCTGAGAAGTTCAGGAAACTAAAGGTAAATCTTTCAGCATTTGAGTTGTTAAGGTTCCCTGCAATCAGAAAGGTTGTTTTAGGTACTTATGATGTACATCCAGTGTCATTGGCTAAGCCTTCTGGTAAGAATACCAGCCAGACTTCCAGTCCTCAACCTGTGAAGACACAGAACCATCCCCATAATTGGACAAACTTGCCCCCTGGAGATAAAGGAAAGGAAAAGGACAAGACTCAAGTTGCCCAGGTAGATACTCAGCCAGCTTTGTTCCAAGGGAAGACATAAACCCCACCATTTCTGATCTCTGTCCGTATATTCGATAAGAATCTGCACAATTGTTTACTATATTCTGGTGCTTCCACCAATGTGATGCCATTTGGAGTTTTTAGAGCTCTGGGAATTACGCTTGCTGACTCTCAGAAGAAGGTGACTCAATTGGATAGAACTGAAGTAAGTGTGGTGGGAGAACTAAACATGATTCACATGCAGATAGCCTCTAACCCAAGGATTCAACAGGTTATTAATATTCAGGTAGCTAATATCCCTAATGCATATGGTTTGATTCTAGGAAGAGATTTTACTAAGGCCTTGAATGGATATGTGTCTACTGATCACTCTCATATGTGGCTTCCATGGAAAGGAGTGCCTAATCAGATTAGAATTGAGAGAGAGCCTAGAATGAAGTACATGATTATAGAATACCAAAATACTTCAACAGAAGTTCTGATATCAAAGGTTGGAATGGGAAATTACATGTTATCAACTCAATATGAAGAGTCAGACTCAGAGGAGGTACTGATGTTACATACGATGCCTATTGATGTTGAAACAGGATCTAGTCGTGTTGAAGTTTTAATAGAACCAGTTGTAGAAGAAGAAGAACTTGAAGATAGTCAGATCAACCTATTGGATAGCCTTCAAGAGTTCATCAAGCAGTGTGTGGAAAATCAAATTCACCTAGGTAGAAGGACAAGCTTCAAAGAATTACTTTTACCAAATTGGTGTAGAGTCCATAATGCTTCCCATTCAGAGTTGGAGTGTTGTTTATGCCAGACAGCAGTAGGGCAAGTACAGAAATGCCTTAATCCAACCCAAGCTATGGAGACAAAGACGAATAGCCCTCAAGGAAAATATCAAGGGGAGAAACTTGTACTGACTAAGGGATCTTCTAACACGGACAAGCTGAAATAAGTGATGAAGGAAACTACCGCTGCTGAATGCTGGACTCTCAAATTCGATGGATCCAAATCCAAGCATGGAGCTGGAGCAGGGTTTGAACTGATCAGTCCAAAAGGTAAAAATTTCTTTGTGGCCCATAGGCTTAAATTCCATTGCACTAATAATGTAGCAGAGTATGAAGCATTAATTTGTGGACTTCTCATGGCACTCAAGAAAAATGTTAAGATTCTGTAAGTTTTTGGAGATTTTGAGTTAGTAGTCAAACAAGTGAGGAAGCAGTATTCATGCCACGATAGGAGGATGACCAATTATAGGCATAGAGTATGGGACCTCATTAAGGGATTTGATGCTTTCAATAACCAATTGATACCACGGTAGAAGAATCAAACTGCTGATTCTCTAGCCCAAGTAGTAGGCACTCTGCAGCCTTTGTCCTTGTCTGGATTGAAGAAGTTTATTGTTGAATTGACCCCTGTGTCGTCAGTTCTAGATAATGTTACTAACTTTCAGGTGTTCGAAGATGACAAGCATATTCTTGACTTCATCACAAATACATATATTTTTGCTTCTCAAATCATTGATGAAATAGAACCTTAGGAAGCAAAACTGGATTTAGAAGGTGTACTAAATCTGAAGACTAATACTATTCCCAGGGGAATGGTACAGTTGGAGCAAATTTTTGATATGGATAAAATCAGAGATCAAGAACAAGAGTTGAAGAAAGAATCAATCAGTGGACAGTGTGACACTCACAATTTAGGAACTGAGGACAATGTTAAGAAAATATTCATTGGTAAGGTGTGCACTCCAGAAGAAAGACAAGGGATAATTTGAGCCTTACATAGCTTTCCAGATATAGTAGCCTGGGGTTATGAAGATTTGATGACTTATGATACATCAATCATAACCCATACTATACCCCTGAAGCTAGGTGCTAAACCTTTCAGACAGAGACAGAGACATATCAATGTGTTACTGGAACCAATCATACAGAAAGAAGTTCAAAAGTTACTATCTTCCAGAATCATATTTCCTGTCAGGCATTCAACATGGGTGGCAAACCTGGTTCCAGTGAGGAAAAAGAATGGAGAAATTAGGCTCTGTGTCAATTTCAGGAATTTAAATAGATCATCAAAAAAAGACAACTATTAAGTTCCCTCTTTAGATGAAGTGCTTTAGGTGGTCAATGGATCCCAGATGATGTCCTTTCTGGAAGGTTATTCCTGATACAATCAAGTAATGGTTCAGTATGAGGACAGACACAAGACTTCTTTCACAACTAAGTGGGGTACCTTTGCCTATAGGAGGATGCTATTTGGACTTATTAATGCAGGGGACACATTTCAAAGAGCTATGGATATTGTTTTTAAGGATATCATATGCAAATGCATCATCATTTATGCATGGATGACCTGACTGCTTTTTCAAAAAATAGAGGGGATCACATATCAGATTTGCGCAAAGTATTCCAAAAGTGCAAAGAATTTGGCATATCTCTGAATCCTAAGAAGTGTATTTTTAGAGTAATAGAGGGAAAGCTACTAGGACATGTCATATCAGAAAAGAGAATTGCTATTGATCCAGAAAGAGTGGAGGCTATATTGAAGATTTAGCCACCCGCTAGCAAAAAGGAAATGAAGTTTTTGGTAAGATCAATTTCGTCAAAAAATTCATTACTAGATTTTCTGAAATTGTTAAACCACTGAATGCAATGCTGAAACAAGATGCTAAGATCAAATGGACTACAGAAGTGAAGGAAGCCTTTGCAGAGATCAAAAGAGCCATTGTTGATGCTCCAGTATTGGTTAGTCCAAACTACAGCAAACCATTTTATGTCTATTCATTTGCTTTAGACCATTCATGTGCTAGAATGCTAACTCAAAAGTCTGATGAGGGAAATGAGCATCCTATTGATTTTATGAGTGCACCGTTAAAAGATGCTGAGTTGAAATATCCAAGTGTGGAAAAGCAGGCGTATGCCCTAGTCAGAGCAGTAAAGAAATTCAGGCATTACATCCTCAGAAATAAGGTGTATGCAATTGTCCCTGATTCTGCGGCTAAGTTACTTTTGATGCAAAATGAATTAGGCGAGCAGAGAGCTAAATGGGTGACCATGCTACAAGAATATGACATTGAGATCCAGTCCATGAAGTTGGTAAGAGGACAAGGACTCACTCAGACAATGGCTAAAATAGGTCCCGAATTGACTGTTCAGAATTATAATATTGAAGAGGTTTCTCTAGATGGTCGGTATGATGATATTGTTTATTATTTGTTAAATCAATGATCTCCAGGTCATCTTAATGTAGTTCAGAGATGAGCTCTATGGTTAAAGAGTGTTGGTTTCATGTTGAAAGGAGCTATTTTGTATAAGAAAAGTCTTGAAGGCATTTATTTGAGATGTCTCAGGAAATAGGAAGCTGAAAGAGTGATGAATGAATTTCATGCAAAATATGGTACTGGTCATGGCTCTGTAATTGCCACAGCAAATCAAATTTTGAGGGTAGGATATTACTGGCCTACACTGTTCAAAGATGTTCACCATCATGTACGAACCTGTCACACTTGCTAGACTGTGGCAACGAGAGAAAGGTATGCAGCTCTTCCACTCCAATCGGTCACTAAGGTAAGACCCTTTGCTTAGTGGGGAATGGACTTCATAGGTCTCATCAACCCACCATCTTTTGCAGGACACAGGTACATTCTCACTATCACTGATTATTTCACAAGATGGACTGAAGCTTTTGCTTGTAGGCAGTGTACATCTGAGGTAGTGATTGATTTTTTAGAATCAACCATTCTTAATCAATTTGGATGTCCTATTGTTGTTGTTTGTGATAATGGTCCTGCTTTCGCATCTTTAAAATTCTCAAATTGGGGTTTTGATCATGGCATTATTGTGAAGTTTGCATCTAATTATTATCCCCAGGGTAATGGCTTGGCAGAGTCCTCTAATAAGAACCTATTGACTGTTATCTGTAAGCTGTTAGAGAGGAACCCAAAAGACTAGCACACCCAACTTCGGTTTTCCCTTTGGGTAGATCATACCAGACTTAAGTCTTCCATTGGAACATCTCCTTATCATTTAGTGTATGGTCTAGAGCCAGTATTCCCTATCCAACTCAAGATCCCAACTTTACAATTTATAAATCAATTTTATGATGAAGGGGACATAAGGGAGGCTAGGTTGACAGAACTACTGCACCTTGAGGAGAAACGAGACAATGCCCTTGATAATTTTTCCAAACATCAGGGGATAGTTAAGAGATGGTTTGACAGAAGAGCTAAAGTCAAAGCCTTTAGGATTTCTGACCTTGTCCTATACTAGGATAAACCTCATGATCAGAAAGGGAACCATGGGAAGTTTGATAAACTCTGGCTTGGCCCATACCAGATTGCTAAAATACTTGGAGAAAATGATTTCTGTCTGAAGACTCTCATGGGCAGTATTTGAAACATTATTTCCAGTCTTGAGCTGTTTGCAGCTCCCTGCTCTGTAAATAGTTAGTTTAGGTTGCTTTGCTTATTTTTTTTGGTTAGTTTAGGTTTCCCTTTCAGTTTGCTTGTTTGCTTTGGTTAGAGTAGGTTTGCTTTGGTTTGTGTTGCTCTTGCTCTTGGTTCCTTCTCTTTTGGGATCTTTGGGTGCATTTGTATGGAAATGATGACAAAGTAGGTCTGATGTTCTTGGTATTTCCCCTGCAAACTTCAATCATCCTTCTAGAACACCATGGTACGAATTCTCTACCCAATATCACTTATCCTTATGTTGAGGCAAAGGGTTTTCTAGAGAGTTTGAACATGAATATATTAGGGTCTTATACTTTTAATTCTTAATATACCTGAATTTGCAGAAGGCCCTTATAAGGTCTGAACAAGTGAAAAATCCTTTTCTGCTCTAGTGCCACTATGGTTCTCAGCCCTGGGTGTGGACTTCACTGTTCACAGGTTGAATGAAATGAGTGAAAAGAAAAGAAATATCATCAGAAAAAGAAAAAAGAGAGAAAAAAGAAAAAAAAAATATTGAAAATCAAAAGGTTTGAATTCAACTTATCAGGGGGATCTGAATATCTCTACCGGGGCTATGGACGCCTGGTTGGCAGTAGAGCTATGTTCAGAAGGATCACATCGATAACCTCGTCGGGGCTATGGATGCCTGACTGGTAGTGAGGCTCTATCCAGGTTACTTTTAGAGTATGAATCTTTACGTAGCTTGTTCATACCAAGTTTGGTTCCTGGTGCAACCAAGGGTAGGTAATGAATGCATGTGCACACACTTTGACCCTGACATGGGAAACTTTGAATGACTAGAAGCTTCTTTGTTTTAGCATGGGGTGGTGGCTGGATATCTGAGTTGAAACCATGAGTTATGGGTTCTTGATTCCAGTTTTTCATTGAAATGCTCAGGACCATTTACCCAGTAGAGTCACCATTTGTTGTGCAGTTTTTGCACACATGCCCCACTTGGAGTAGGGACCCTCTTTTCTGGTGTCTTTCGACCTTTGGTTTTATTGGATTTGCCTTTTGGAGGTCTTGAAATGTTGGTATTGTTAGCTTTGACCTTTCCCTGAGGCTTGAATTGGCTGAAATTGAGTTTTAAGCAAAATTCGGGTTTTCACCTGACTCCGGGATTTTCTGGCTTCGGCAGATTTTCTCGGGCCCTGGTTCTTTGTCTGTTTCTGGCTGGATTCTCTGAATCTGGCTTTCTACCTGAATCCAAGATTTTTCGGTTCTAGTAGATTTTCTTGGACTGTGCCAAAATCCCAAACTTCATTATATTCCTAGTTTCTGCTTTTCCACGAAATCTGTGTTCATCTAGATTTCCGCATATCTTGAGATTTTCTAAAATTTTGTTTTGGGCTCAAGTTTATGGGTTTGTCAGAAGCACCT
Source organism: Sequoia sempervirens (assembly GCA_007258455.2). Classification (NCBI taxonomy): domain Eukaryota; kingdom Viridiplantae; phylum Streptophyta; class Pinopsida; order Cupressales; family Cupressaceae; genus Sequoia; species Sequoia sempervirens. The sequence continues at coordinate 58,131 of VDFB02356544.1, read as the reverse complement.
TGTCGCTCATTAATGACTGAGGTACCTTTGCTTAGACACACAAATGGATGGACATAAAACCTTTTGGGCATCATTTTTTAACTTTATCATTCATTTGCTTGTTGCTCTGGCGATTGAGAGTTTTCCATTTGGGTTGTTAGGATTGATCTTGGCTCGTGTACGTGAGGATTGTTTGGGTGCCGGTGTCTGGATTTTCATTGCCTGGATGTGTTCATTTTGGAGTCACTTCTTCGATTTTGGGTATTACCAGCACTAATCCATGGTAAGTTGCCTCTGATCCTTCCCTTTGCTGCGTCTTGATTAAATCGTTCCAAGTAAATTGGTAACTGTCTCGAGTCAGCCCTTGTTTGATCATGATTTTATATTTATCAAATTAGGGTTGGATTTAAATCCACTCCAAAGATTTGTTGACCATGCTTGTGTTCATCCATTTACTTTTGAGGGTGTAGGTATGAACCCGTCCGAATAGGACTTTGCCCCTAAGTGCACTATTTGTTCTATTTTGTAAAACTTAGGGTTTTTGTTCATCTACCCAAATTTTCCAAGGTTCAGTAGGGTGATTGTAATTCCATGGTTCTTGTTCAACCCAACCTACTCTTACGTTGGGAGGTCTCTGTCCGCATTGATGGATCGCCCCAATAGTGGTTTCCCTTGAAATTTTAAAGCTTGTCCAGACTCTCATGGCGGGAGTCTGGTTATCAAAATTAGGCAATCCTCATTCTACTATAGGAATTCATCATTTGAGGGCGTAGGAAACTTTGAAATCCTTTGCATTCTGAGTCTTGTTGAGTGGCATTGATTTTGGGACCCTTAGAATCCAAACGGAAGGGATTGCATGATTGTTTGATTAATGGTTCGCATGTGGTCGATCGTCGGGTTCCTGTGGTGTCCGCGGAATTTCTGCGCACATGGATTTTCCTGATTTAGGCTGATTCCGTGGAGTGGAGTAATTTCTGAAACATTTCAAATTGTCCGTGAAAATCCCCCCTATCTGGACTTTTCCAGTTTCCCTGTCTGGATTTATCTTTTTTCGATTTTCTGAAGATAGGATTGATGGAACAAATGTTGAATGCTTATTTATTATTGCCAATGAATGAATTTCATGATAATCTAATGATCTTTTGGCTGAATTAATGATTTATTTGACTAATGATGTTTTGGCAGCGAGAATCCGTCTGGGTCAGATTTCTCCAAAATTCCACCCGACTGGATTTACCCGATTAATGTGATTTTCTTGGATTTCTTTATTTTTCTAGACTTCCAAGGATTGATAATATGTGATCGATTTTAACTTCTTTATGTGATTTTAAGATAACCTTTTGGATTGGAATATGCATGATAATTGGTACTTATGACGATTTCTTGTGGGTGCAGGCTGAATCAAGCAAGGCTGCAACAGGAAAGTCTAAGGGTGACACAGAGGGGTCCTCCGTCTCAGAGGCAGAGAGGCTAAAGTTGGACATCAAAAGTCAGCTCCTCAAGAGCAAGATATCTTCTGTGTGGGTCGAGGTGTTCGACACCAATGTTGGGGCCTGAAGATATGAAGAGTTCAAGCAGAGGACAGCTGAGAAGGATCTATCACTCTTGAGGCAAGGAATGATGAAAACTAGGCTAGTGCATGTGGCAGGGTTCCCTCCGGCAATTCAATGTTATGAGCTAATTCTTGAGTGTGTTCGGTAGTATGATTTCGATACCCAAAGGGTTGTTAGTACTGAGGGAAGAGTTCTGGCTAATTTCAGTCATGTTTCCATTGCACAGGCCTTCGACATGCCTGATCTACCTTTAGTATGTGCTCTGAACATAAACATGGCTAAAACATACTATGAGAATGAGCCAGCCAAAGCTCAACAGATGATCAATTCATGGTTAGAAAAACCAAAATCCCACTATTGTAAATTGCCTAAGCAATTGCATAGGGTTAAATTCAGGTCGGATAAGTATGATGCAATTACATTCTTGAGCAGAGTGGCAGGATTGAAAAGTGTAGGAGTGTTGGAGAGTTGGATGGTCCATGTGATCACCAAAATTGAACAAGGGACTAATTATCACTGGGCAGGGCTCATTAGTTCTGAAATTGACAAATAGCTAAGGAGTGTCCTAGAGACTAAGAAATTCACCATGTCCTCCTATGTCATGTATGTGCTTGCCAGATTCTACCCATATAGGGGTTTGAATCCACGAGGGACATTCGGGTAGGACATTGTCTACGAGGTTTACGCGGAGTTGCATCTAGGACACAAAGACTACCAGAGAGCCAATGATGCATTCACAGTGCATATCACCATGATGCTCCAGAATGTTGAGCATATGAGATTGTCAGATGGAGCCAAATGGCTGATAAAGAATTATGGAGCCTGGTTCATTCAATTCCCCACTTTTACCTACCTTAGGATTAATGGATGCCCGATCGCCCCATATAGGTTAGCTTGGTATCCTACTAATCACATTGTTTTGTTAGAGATTGTGAGGAAGATTTGTGAATTTGATGCCATTGTGAAGAAGGAAAAGCATAAAACGGGCTTTGGTGGGGATTTTCCCCTTGGAATTGGTGTAGCAGAAGTATTCCCTTCTATTCAATCAGCACATACGGCAGGAGATGAGTTGGCAGCATATGGTTTCTCCTTCCACTCCAAGAGGATGAACTTCAACATCAGAGGAGAGGCAGAGAAGAAGGCTACCAAGGAGTACCGACATAAGGATGACCTAGAGGACTATTGGGCCAACATAAAAAATGATCTTGAAGCCAGAAAGAAGAGATACTCTAGGCTCCCTGTTGATGCAATCCAACAGTACAATGTCAAGTTGATCCCATATCAACTGGAGGACGATGGAAACCTGGTACAGGACCATGCCTATGAAGGTGTAAAAGATAGGCCAGTTGGGGATATCAACTGGAATGAGGATGAGGTCACAGAGTTGGAGGACCTAATGGCCTCGGTCATGAAATTCACCACCTCTTTGTGGAAGCATAAGGTTTGGGAGCTGGAGGATGAGAAGGTAACCTATATCTTCAATTTGATGGGAGACCTCAATCCCATGTCTACTTCAGAGGAATCCGGGGAAGATGACCCCAAAGGGAAAACCAAAAAGAGCTCTCCTTTAAAGATAAAGATTAGAGGCCCCAAGGAAAGTGAGCCCGAAACAAAAAGGAAGCCAAAAGGAAAGAGGAGATGGCAGACTTTGAAGGTTAGTAAGTCTTCTGATGAGGAAGAGTCAGAAAAAGTAAAAGAGGAAGGTGTTCCTCCACCACCAAAGAAGACAAGAACAATAAGGGCTACAAAGAAGAAGAGTCAAGATACATCAAAGGATGAGCCCCTTATTGTTGATGTGGAAAGTTCAGGGGGAGAAAGGACTAAAGTTTACATGAGGAGATCCAGGACTCCCTCTCCAAAGGACACTGTGCCAAAGGCAGATCCTCTGCCAAAATCACCAATCATGGAGCCACCTAAGGCAGCTTCTCCTCCACCAAGTGTACTTGAGCATGAGATTCTTGAGGAGCATGAAACCAGTGGAGAGGCAGAGCCATTCAAGGAAGGGACACTTTTTGGTGAGGCAGCTGAGCTTGAAGCAGAAGATGAGGAAAGGCATGCTTCTCTTTTAGTGCAGTATGAAGATTTTCTGGAAAGTGATAGAGGAAACAGATCGCCAGAGTGGCAAGAGGAGGGTATCCCTATTAAAACCCCATCACCAGTGCAACAAGAGGTATAGGTTGAAGAAGGTGATCAAGGTGAGCAGCTCCCTGAGAAAGAGGAGGATAAAATAACTGTAGAGGAAGAAGAGAAAATAAAAGAACAGCCGAAAGAAGCAAGAACAGAAGAAATCCGGGTAGAGCCTCCAGCCCCGGATTGGCTTGAAAAGTAGATTGCAAGGAAAAAGCAGGTGGTAGTTGAGGACACTCCCTTGGATTGGGATGAAATGTTGCCTAAAATTCACAAAGGGAAGAAAAAGAAGGCAGCTAAGGTAGTTTCCAAGATGGAGAGAGATGAAGCGAATAACAGGGTCATCCATATTGCCACCCCTGCTGTAGACAAGACTAGGGAAGAAGTCACTGGTCAGGACTACAATGTGCAGATGGTCAACCTTGGACCGGCCTCCATGGAGCAGGACATAGAGGAATATGAAGGGTCCAGTGCTGTGATTATTGGGAGATTGAGAAAGGAGACCCAAACCAAGCATGAGTTGAAGAAAGAAAATGAAAGACTAAGGAAATGCTTGGAGGAGGTGATGAAACCCCTGCAGTCTCTCTACCCTTCTTCTTTTGTTACTCCTGGCTTTCTACCCAAAGAAACTATTTCCAAAATTGAGAAAATGAAAGCTTCAGCTCAAACTACAGTGGATTGGCTGAAGAATGTGCAAACAAAGGGAGATGATACAATCAAGGACATCCTATCAGTTGGGAAAGATGCAGTCCTAGCCAAGGAATTATTGGAGCATGTGTTATCACAAGACAAGGAGGACATTGACCTCTTGCTACAAAAATCCAAGGTCATCATGGGGCATGTCAAATAACAACTGGCTGTTGATGGAATCCTTCCTTCCTCTAGATTAGATGAACCCTAGGAATGGTTTGAGGCTCTGTAGATGCGGTAGAAGGCTATAAAGAAGATCCAAAAATGAAGGAAATCAATTGATAGTGATTTAACCAGTGTCTATGAGGGCTGCATTACATTCTTTGAAGTCATGACTAGCAGGAAGAAGATTGCCCCAAAATATTTCAGTCTGGAGCAGCTAAGAGAATGGTGGCATGAAGTTTATGCCCCGGATTCTGAAAGTGTTGTAACCGGTCACTAGTTAGATGATGCAGCCACCTACTTGGTGGTAATGGATAAGTACCAGGCCAATAAGGAGAATTGGGATAGGACTGTTAAACAGTCAAAAGATGAGATTGACTCCATTAAATGTCAGCTTAAGATATTTCCTTTGCCACCTGTTATTGAGTTGGATGGAACATTCTTGAAGGTTCAAGGATCATCGGCTCAGAGAAAGGATAAGGGAAGTGGCAGTTAATACCTATTTTGAGATTTATGCTTCCCTATTATCATAGGGAATGCATTGGACCGGATTGCATTGAGGACTGTGTCAAGGCTGACCTTGATGAAAGATGGCATTTAATGTGTGCCTTATTTTGATTTCCTAGGCCGACTTGTTTTGGGCGGTTATTCTTATTTTATAAATGTTTGGCTGGGCCGACATATCTTGGGACTTGCTATAAAAGGCATTCTTGCTTTATTGTAAAGGGTTAGCTAGACAATAATTGAAATAAGTAAGAGCAAGAGTTAAAGTATTTTGTAATAGAGGTAGTGGTATGTTTCTTGATGCAAGTATTGTTATAGAATAATTGAATTGTTGCAGCATGTTGATGATTTAATGCAATTGGTCACATTGTGGTTTCTTTGGTGAAATCTCTTGTAATATTTTATCTGGCATGGTTCTTATTGTTCTATCTTTCAAATTGCTTGAAGATTTAGAGTATAGTGTTCTGAATTAAAATAGTTTCTAGTTTGATGAATGATTTTTATGATTTCATATTTGGAATGTTTGTAGCAATCTCTGGTCTATACTCCTAGTAACTATCTGATTGTATTAGGCTTGTGAAGTCAACCTGGACCATACATTTAATGTGCTTAAGTTCGATTGTAGATGAATGTCTATGATTTGAAAATCTATATACCTTAGAAGATTGCACCATTCTTGTGATATTGCATTGTGGGTTAAGCAAGAATTGGTTGTTTGAGGTTGGTCCATTCCAGATATCTGTCATTTGCATTGTTTATTCCAAGAATAGTTTAGATCTTATCATATCTTCACACCCTTGTCTTTTGGTGTTTCTTTTCATCTGGTTAGATTTAGGATTAGAGATCATTTTATCGCAAAATGTGATAAATTGAAAGATACAGTTTTCTTGTAGTAAGGTCCCTTTGTGATTACCATCATTTTCACATAATTATCTGAGTTGTTTATGCATTGTCATGACCTGATACCCAAGAGACCTTGGGGTGATTTTTAGTAACTTGTTGAAAATTACCTTTCAAGAGAGATAGAATATCGTATTCTGTCTGATTTGTTGTTGTGCAGAAAGCACCATCAACAATTGGTTTTAACAAACAATATATTTTTTTCTCAACAACACCCTATCAAAAATTGAAACAATATAGCCTTTTCTACAGCACCTTATTGAAAATGAGACAATATAGCCTAAGATAGACAACAACAATCAGTAATTCCTTATGAAAATCAACATAAACTATATAGTTTTAACTATTTTATTCCATTGCAACCATACCCAGAAAATGAAATTGGGTTTAAGATCGACCCAGATGGAAAAACCCACAAAGTACATAAAATCATAGTTACAAACCTATGCAATAATACAATCTTTTCTCAACACCACCTTATCGAAAGTTGAAACAATATGGCCTTTTCCACAACACCTTATCAAAAATGAAACAATATATCCTAAGCTAGAGAAAAACAATAAACATAAATGAGCTATAACATTAACTATTTTATTGTGTTGCAACCATAGCCACAAAAAGGAAACCATAAATCAAACAATATTGGTTTGAATAGTGACCTAGATGGGAAAACCAACAAAATAGAAAATGCATAGCAACAAACCCATATAGTTGCAATAATATAGTATTTTCTCAACAATACCTTATCAAAAATTATATAGCCTTTTTAGTAGAACCTTATCGAAAATGAAACAATAGCCTAAGCTAGAGAAAAATCAACAATGCCCTATGGAAATCAACATAAAATGTATAACATTAAATATTTTATTGAGTTGCAACCATAGCCACGAAATGAAAGCCATAAATCAAACACTATTCATTTCAACAATGACCCAGATGGAGAAGCCACAAAACACAAAAATTCACAGTGACTAACCCAAAGAAAACCATAGCAACGAAATGTGAACCATAAATGAAACAATATTGGTTTTAATAAACAATATAGTCTTTTCTCAACAACACCTTATCAAAATTGAAACAATATAGCCTTTTCAACAACACCTTATCAAAAATAAGACAATATAGCCTAAGCTAGACAATGATAATCAACAATGCCTTATGGAAATCAACAAAAAATGTATAACATTAACAATTTTATTGCATTGCAACCATAGCCACAAAACATAAGCCACAAATAAAACAATATTGGTTTCAACAGTGACCCAGATGGAAAAACCTAGAAAACACAAAAATTCATAGTAAAAAACCCATGCAAAAATATACTCTTTTCTCAACACTACTTTATTGAAAATTGAAACAATATAGTCTTTTCAACAAAACCTTATCAAAAATAAAACAATATAGCTAAGCTAGAGAACAATAATAAACAATGCCTAATGGAAATCAACATAAAGTATATAACAATAACTATTTTATTCTGTTGCAACCATAACCACAAAATGGAAGCCATTAATCAAACAATATTGGTTTCAACAGCCACCCAGATGGAGAAACCCACAAAACAAAAAGATTCATAGTAACAAACCCATGTAAAAACATAACCACAAAATGTGAACCATAACATTCAATAGAGACACAAATAGAGAAACCCAAAAAACAAAAAAATCATAACCCATGCAAAACCATAGCCAAAAAACATGAACCATAAATGAAACAATATTCATTTTTATAAATAATATAGTCTTTTCTCAACAACACCTTATCCAAAATTGAAGCAATCAACATTACCTTATCTAGAATGAAACAATATAGCTTTCCACAAACCATGAACAATAAATGAAACAATATTGCAAAGGGTTTTTTCAATATGCACCTCTTCCCACTTGCTTCAAATGCACCTCTTCTCCCTTGCTTTCTCTCTGCTACCTTGTTTCTAGAATGCCTACAAATATGGGGAAAAAATTATCACAAGCGGCACTTTTGTATTGATTTTGCAATCATTTCCCCATGCAAAATACATAAGATAACCTCCAACCACCTTCATAGAAGCTACACAACACTTGATCAAATTTGCACCTTCAAATAATCTTTCCTTCCTCACTCACTGCTCTGATAGTAGGTAAACCCACAGAATGGGAGCCAACAATACTTTATCAAAAATTGTGCAGACATTTGCTATGTTTCCTAAGGTTTTAAACACTAGGTGTTATTACAACCATCACCAGTACATAGAAACCATACAACAATCAATGTTGATTCCAACTAGCATTTAATTTCCCTAGCCTTCTCTATCCACATGGAAAAAATCTACCACCTTCTTCTCAACACCTGCCACCACCTTTTACCCAACTACCAGAAGGCTTAAAAATTGTGAAGGCTGATGAAAATTCCAAGAAAAGTTAAAAAAATTAGAAAAACATCTACCACTTTTTTCTTGATCACAGAAAGGCTTAAAAATTGAGAAGTCTAACGAAAATCCCCACCAACGTTCACACATATAGCCTATCAACTAAATATAGCCTAGTGTATACATAAAGCATACATATCCCATAATATATTATAGTAACCAATATTATTCTACTGTATATTTCATGATCCTCTCCTAGCACATCGCACTAGTCTCTATGAGTGCATATTATGTTTGATTATCCCTTTTATTCCCATACCATTGTACCCTCTCTCATTTCACTCTATGTTCCATTATCCCCTCTTGGTCTTGTCTCATTAACCCTTTTCTATTATACCACCTCCCTCTAGATTTTATCTTGTACATATACCCTTATGTTGATGCTAAAAAATGTTGCTCCACTTCCTAGGGAAAAATCTCACTCACAAGGCTACATTTTTCATCATATAAGTGAGATTATCCCATCAACAAAATGTGGAGGGTTAATGTCCAACTCTATGATAGTGGGTTTTATCTCCTAATCTCTAAGAGATAAAAAAATGTAAAATACATACAATTCATTCATTTTAGGCTCAATGAAGATTGATCCCTAGTTATATCATGACATTATGAATGTATACAAACTCGTCCTACTCCTATACTACTGATTTATGTTTTTTATTTATGAATTTTAGATTGGCTAGGTAGACTAGAGACTAGTGCATATATCCAATGGGTTATAAAGTCATAGGTAACAAGAAAGAAATCCATTAAAGGAAACATAGAAGAATTGATTTGGGAACATACTCCAAAGAAAAAATATTATACAAAGAGCATACTCAGTCATCCAAATTGAGTTTTATATAGTGAATTTGAAACATGGAAAATGTCATTGCAAGGATTGTAATATTTAGAATATTGTTATGTTCACCAATTGCATGTTACAATCATACAAGTGAATATGGAAATGGAAGTATTTACAACCATAAAATACCTTTCTATAGAAATATAAACATCAATGGATACATTCTCTACACAACATATGTAAATGCATCTTATCCTTCACATACCCCACGAATCCATGTCCATCCTATAATTAGAAAAGTCATGAGTTGAAACCCTAGAAAAAAAATTACACCTACACAACCTTCAAAAACTGCAAGAAAAACCAACCCCTTACAAAAAATATAACCTTATAGAATATATAAACCTATGGAATCAAACCAAATACAACTATAACATTAAATTCACATTTAAAATTCATCACCTAGGATCAATCTAACACAAAAAAAGTATTCCATATAAATAGAGGCCAATTATAATCAATACTAGTGCATGGGATGGTCATGCCATGAATGCAAGTAGGTAGAGAATCTAGCACAATAAAAACACCATCAGGCTAATTAACCATAACAAAAAGGTTTCACAAGATGCACAAGCACAAAAAAATAATCATAGCCCTAAGAACTCTCCCCTATTGATTGTTTTACATCCAATAGGAACCAAAGACACTTTCGCATAGCTAGATTCTTTCTTTGTTAGTGGTTCCATGTCATGGCATTAAAATTATCAAACCCTCAATAAGGAACATGGAATTCATTAAAGCTCAAGAAAATTGCATTCCTGAAGAATAGAGAAACATTAAAAATGTCAAAACCCTACCACACACTCTATCATGCCTCAAGCCTATTGTGTTCCTTCTCCCCTCTAGTACCTTGGCATTTAATTTTTTATAATTTACTTCTCCTTGTTGGGGGTGGATCTTGAAACTAGGAACCCATTGAGGGTTCCTAAGGTTTTCAATGCACTAGGAACCATTGATATCCACCTTCCCCTTTAACTTAGCCAATATTTTAAATTTCTATTTTGGTCAATTGATTAAAAAATATTGAAGGTAAAATCTATTAATAACACATTTTGACATGATGAGCCTTATAGATTTCTCAAAATAAATTATTAATCATGGATCATGTCATATCAACACACACTAAGGAAGGGAATCAAGAAAAAATGACATTAGTAAATTGAGTCCCAATAATGGCTCTAGTTGGGGATATGTGCCTCTAATAAGGACAACAAGAATCTAGATCTTTTATCAAACAAAAACTATGAAAAAAATGAAATAGAACTCACTCATGGAAGACGAAAAATGTATACACATAATGGAACCAAAAAAAGATGCAAGATACAATATGGACAATAAAGGTATGACTATGACACAAAATTTTGAATATTGTTCGGAAACCCTACTAAGGATGTGTTTGTTAGAATTCAACATGCTTTGATACCATGTTGAGATTATGGATACACAGGGTCCCTGAAGCTACAATCTTCAATGGAGGACCTTTGCTAGGAAAGATAATCAACCACACAGAAATTGGTTGCAACTAGGCATTCATAATAGAGATTCTATATTGATGATATGATATGTTACAAATGAAAAAGTTGCCTGATTATATTGGAAAAAGAGAAAACCTCAGATGCATGAGATGTTGTCATGTGTCATGATATAACATGTGAACCCTATCTAGGAAATTATTAAATGTTGAGATAAGTTCTCGGGTATGTGCAGGATCATCATGGAAAAAAGAGGCCCTTAAGTGGCAAAAAATTTAGAAAAATCAGAGTTAGGCAACTTGATGTAAAAATGTGAATAAGTTATATATCTTATTTCAAAAATGTATAAGAATAGAATTTGTAGCAAATTAAATGCAGTTTCTAAACTACTAGATATGTTTTAAAAAAAAAATCTATTTGGTGAAAATTTGAAATTTTAATGCAGTGGTACTTAAATTTCAGGAAAAAAATAAGAAGTAGGTGTTTGTCTAACCACCCTAACCACAATAAAATGATAATATTTTTTTATAATATTTTAGATATAAGTAGAGCACTCATGCCCCAATGTGATGCATTTTTTTTGAATTTTTTTTCCAAGTAAATAATTAATTATGTATTTTTTATCACAAATTTTTAAAAAATATAAAAACTCGTATGTCTGATGACCTTAACTTGGTCAAAACTTCATGAAAATCATTTTTTTTCAATCCTATAGTATGTGAAGCATAGAATGTGACACATATTTTGGATTGAAAAAATGTGATATTGTTTGAAAGATATAGATGTTTTTCAATTAGCCTATCAATCGGGACTTTAGTCGTAATTTGAATATAAAATGAATAATAATTACTTATTAAATTCAAAGTATTTATATTTGTAGAAATTTGAGAATCTCCTTTAAAAACCCTTTTTGTTTCATCAATTTTGGGTAAAAAACTAGTTGTCAGCCACATACCCATCATATTGCCACTTTTTGGCCCATCATGATCTTGCACATACCCTCTAGAAGGACAAATCATCTTCTAGAAGTAATCTTATCTCCTATAAACAAGGAAGGGCACATTACCCCATTATTAAATGATTTATTAAAATGAAACCTAGGACTAAATGATATATGACCTAAGTTAACTTATGCTAGTGTAATAATTAATTTAATTACACTAACATCCCCCATAAGTTCAACTTAGGGAGTAAAATGCAATGATTATGTAGAGATGATCAATGATGGATCCTGACTAGAAGGCCATGTTAGGTACCCATGTACATGATAAAGATGTAGAAAATCTCTCACAACCAAAGAAAAGAGGAAAACCCAATGGGAATAAAACCCCTCTCCAAAAAGGAGATGAACATGCAAAAAAATGTGAGATAGGATGGGAAGGATAGAGGACTCCCAAATACCCCCCAAGGACACCATCGGTCACATGGATACAATACATTATCCTATCCATAGGGAGGAAATAGAGAGACTATATAACACCCCCAAAAGATGATATCACCTTAAAAAATGGTAAGTGTCTAAAGATAGAATAGGATCCAATGTTGACAAATAACTTGTCTCCCTTTCGGAAGAAATATAACCAAGTGAAAGTGCAGTGATGCTTCCCATTCGAGATAGGAATTGAAGGAAGGAAGAATGAAGGTGGGATGAAGATTCCACCGTCAATGAAGAGGGAAAAAAATCAGGACGATGCAGAAACATTTGCTAAACAATATCCAAAGAAAGTGATATGATGGATACTTGATTGCCTCCCCTGAATGAAGTGTCCTCAAAACCACTGAAATAAGTTCGAAGCAAGAAATATGTCAAAACCACAAGAAATCCAATGGTGGATGTTGAAGAAGCCTCAAGTCCTAAATGTAATGATAGGGAAGAAGTCTCATACATGAAATATCTGAAGAGAAACCAAGTGCCTCCAAGATGTCTCTAAATTCCTAATCAAGGTTGAGACAAAGGGATGAGGAGACTCAAGAGAACTCTCCAAAGTGTGATATGAATATTTAGGAGTGATATCCCCTCAAGAATTTCCTTCAAACTTGTAGAAGTAGCAAAGTCAATGATTCCTTAAACGAAGCCATCCTGTGATGTCAAGTCTAGAAAACTAAAGGTGTCCTGATGAATGATAATAGTGAATGCCTCAATCAATGAATCTAGACAAGGAATCACTGACTATGAAGGGATACCAATAGTCTCTGTGGAGAAGAGGTACCTAAAGGAACCTTGTCAACCTCTTCAAAAGATTCATGGCATTCAACTTCATGCACAACAATATCATCATGGGGTACTTGATTTGAGGAATGAAATTCTAAATCATGACCATCGAGGAATGGTTGAGTATTTGAATCTCCATAGATCTCCCAAATCATAGCCCAAATGGTATAAGGATAGTCACAATGATCAATATCATTCAAAACATCACAATCAACTTGCATAGCAATGATCTCCAAAATAGTGTATCTACTGCAACTCCAAGCAAACTCATGGATACCTTCACTTGGATGAGGAACTATACCATACAGATGAGGCAACAATTCAAGTGTTTGGAGATGATGTATGATCCCATCCCACCATTTCTTATATTTTCCCTTATGCAACATAACCAAAGGAGTATATACAAGCCCCATAATTAACTTTCTCCAAAAAAAGAATAAATGACCTTCAACAACAAAGAAAGACTTCCAAGGATGATGTGCAACTGAAGTGATGTTACCTAGATCAAGAAATATTTTCCCAAGCTTCAAGATATCCAATTTATTGAATAAATCCACCAAACTAATAAAATAAACTCAAGAGTACCTAGAGCTGAAATTGATCAAGGGGTATGGACTGATGAAAAAAGCTTTGAAACTACTTCCTGATTCCACTAGAATCATCAGAATGTGATGAATGGTTGTGAAGATATGAGCCTTTGAGTCTAGATTAGGGCTTTGTCTTAAGTTGATTATAGATTTTTTGCAAGAAAAATTTCATAGAACTGATGTCATCACTAGAAAGTGCTTGAAATTCCCTTTCCGACGATATCATGTTTACTGATTTTTGATACCCTAGTGAAAAGTTATGATAAAATGAAAAGAAAAAGCCTAGAGAAGGCACCTTACAGGCTAAATAGGGTCAAAAAATTGGCCCTTGGACACTAGCAGGTGGTCAATGATATGACTAATTCATGATAAAAGGAAAACAAAATGAAGACACCACCAATGGAGTGGTGGCGAAGTGGAATTGAGGGGCTAAGTGACAAGGTAGGGAGGGACCACTTCTTATAGTAGAATCCTTGGTTCTAGGATTGAACCTAGCATTGATACCATGTTAGAATTCAACATGCTCTAATACCATGCTAAATTAAACATAATTTGATACCATGTTGATATTATTGATACATAGGGTCCCTAAAGCTATAGTCTTCAACGAAGGACCTTTGCTAGGTAAGATAATCAATCACATAGAAAGTTTTGCAACTAGGCATGCATAATAGAGATTCTATATTGTTGATATGATCTGTTACAAATGAACAAGTTTCCTGATTATATAGGAAAAAGAGAAAGCCTAAGATGCATGATATGTTGTCATGTGTCATGATCTAACAACATGTGACAACATGTGAACCCTATCTAGGAAATTATTAAATGTTGAGATAAGTTCTAGAAGCACAACTCATCTTCTAGAAGGAATTTTATCTCCTAGAAACAAGGAAGGGGACATTATCCCATTATTAAATGATTTATTAAAATGCAACCTAGGGCTAAATGATATATGACCTAAGTTAACTTAAGCTACTATAATAATTAATTTAATTACACTAACAGTGTTTGCGAAAGAATTGGGTCACAATAAATATGCTCAAAATAAATGACTCTCAAACCTATTTCGTACTAGTATAAATCTGCTAACAACTCTAAAAAGACAACAATTGCATTTGTGGATTTTCCCTGAAGGTACAGATCCCTCAAATAATATGCAATGAATCTAATTGAACTAAACAAACACGGGTATGATTTTAACCAGAAAGCAAGAAAGGTAACAAATGGTAGTTCATAAATATGAGACTAACACAAATGCATAAATAATAGTCATAAATGATCAACACAAATATTGAAAAGTTCTATGACTATTTCATGAAGGAAAAAGATCATACTATAATAAATGGAAATTATAAAGTTTCTCTCACAAAGAAGGCATAGCCGTATTGCACACATAACACAAAGATCAATGTACTAAGCATCTCATTAAATTTACAACTCAAAGATTATGAACTATTACAACATGAAATAAATGATCAAATCTCTCTCCAAAACACCACAAAGTGTATATATAGAGAGCCCCTATCTCTTTCTCCATTTTCAAATATATAGAAAAACTAACCCCACCAAATGGCTTGTAAAGTCGTTACTAAATTAGGTGGTCTTCTTGTTTTCCCATCGTCTTCTCAAAAACTGCTAAGGATTGGTTGAAATAATTAGTCTAGAAAATGAAAGGGCATCAGGTAGGAAAACTAATCTTTATCTCACCAATCAGTCATTAAATGACCTTTCACACAATCAAATTATTAATGAAACTTCAAGGAGACACCATATAATAGCATGTGTATGCTACTTGATTGGAAATGTAATTTAAAACTGGTTCAAATCAGCCATTAATTTAAACTAAGTTTCCATCTCAATAAACCTTAGGATAAAGTACCAATTTCTGACCAACCTTTTATAAATTTAGCTAGTATCACCATTCTTCATCATTTAGAAGAATCCAGTGTGGCGAGCAGTCATAGTGACAGTGATTTTGGGTGATCCCACAATAGTGGTTTAATATTTTTGGCCAAACTAGACACTGAAATATTTTTTTTTAGCTAAATCTTCACTTTCAAGCACCTATAGCAGCTAAATTGTGAAGAATTTGAAGATGATGGAAACTAGATTTTCATGAAATTTTGTCTATAGATTCTAAATATATTTTTTTTCAAAATTTTTGGAATTAGATTGTACTTATTTTTCCATCTCCCTCAAAAAATTTATTTTTTCAAAAAACAACATTTTAAAAAAGTGATGCTCAGCGTATGATGTATAATTTCTTTTCCATGAAGGATAAAATTCTAATTCTTTCGAATTTACATTTGTAACTCTAATATCCAGTTTTTCCACTTGGTTAGATATTTTTTATTGAATATTTTTTCTTTAATAAAGTTTCAAAGTCAAACCAATTACAATTGAGACATAGCATGACCGTATAATGCGTAACTTTTTTTGTATGTATCAAAATTCAATTTTTATTTTTTTGTTGGATGGAGGACTTCAATATCTAGTGCACTCAATTTTTTATTTTTTTTGATAATATGCTATTTTTCCACATGTGCAAAATAAAGAGCTTGTTTTTCGGTGAAAGACCTACATTCACAAGAAATAAAAAATAAATATAATAATCAAATTAAATTTTATTAAAATTATACTTTTTTGGAAGCTTATAATAAGGACTACATACAAAAAAATAAATTTTAAATGAATTCATTTTATCCCCCAAAAGGTAAATCAAAAGTGGGTTTTTATCATTATTTTGATAGGTGTGAAGGAGACTCTATTATAGGTATGGTTTAAAACTAGTGGGGTTCTATCCAAGGGGGCTTGGTCTAAGGTGGTTTGATCAAACCCTATTCAATTGGAATCTTTTAAATGGAACATTTCAAGGCTTAAATCATTATATTCTCTAAAAATATGTGATTTCATCAAAAATTTGGATGTCGTAGAAATTGTAAACCACTATTGTGGCAGCACCCTTTTTCAAATAATTTTATTGTCATGGAGGAAATTGAATGCAAAATTTTGTTTAGGAATCTATCAAATTAGATGAAGGAAGTCTTTGTAAGAAAAAGTGAGGTGGAAGAAGAGGTGCTTCACAGTATTCTAGGTGAAGCATTTCTTAGCCAAGCACATGTACACAATACTGCAATGCTAGAGTGTTTCATGTACATAGTCATTATGACCTCTAATTGTCACGACTGCAGTGTGAAAGTGTTAGAATGTTTGGTGATGCCTAAATTCCATCATCATGTCAATGTAGCTATCGTTGTCTCAATCACTATCCTCAAGATGGATTGATAGGTGACACTATTTATATAGCATCAATGCTTCAAAATGAGACTGTGGAGGAAGTGGTTGCTCTTCTTCATGCAAGAATTGTGAGGAATGATATATAAATCTTCTATCCCCTACTTAGGTTGAATGCCTCCAGATTATGATTGACAACATCTGATTCCTAATATTTTCCTTGTGTTTCTAAATAAGAATGTCTCATTTTGTCTTTTTTCATTGATATGAAATTTTTGTAGTTGATCCAAACAATTTTGTACTGTCGATGCAATGAAAAACATACATATATACAATAAATATCATTTTAATATCTCTATACTATGTATGCATCACTTTGTTTACTCTTTTTCATATCATATCTAAAAATTATGGTTTCTTTTACTACATACTACACTAGTTTTATGAATCAACACATGTTCATTATATTAATTACTGCAAATCATTTTGGGCAGCAAAATGGGTAGTTCGTGTAACTTAACAAAACATTGTCTAGGTTCCAAACAATTAAAAGAATATTTTCTATTGATATAACTTGCAGGGTAAGTTAGTAGGTAACTTTTGACATATAACAACTCATCATTTAGGTTGTTCACATACATAAATCCATTTTCAAAGAAACAGTGGGTTAGGATGAAGTCATAACATGTTGCCTAGTTCAAAGAATAATGATACAAGTGATAAAGCGGGAAGTTAAAGAAACCAATGAAAACCTTGCCTAAGTTCAAGATGTACAACAAAACACTTCTTGAACATGAATTTAGATAAAATGACTAAGGCACATAAGGAAAAAAGAGAAAAGGGATCATTATATTTTATGAGTAACAGGATGGAAATAAATTTCTTGCCTCTATGAAACACCTTCATGTTGAAAGAATTAATTTTCCTCAACTCATAGTTTCCTCTTTCACAAAAATGAAACAAATGTAACCTTCTCCAATCAAGCACAACCTTGTGACTACCATTGAATAAGTTAAGACTTTCTCCACCATTTACCATGCTATTGCATGACAACCACAAAAAATTAGCCACCAAATTTCCCAATACTACATCCTTCATTTTTCAACCAATTGGTGATATGAAAAACTCATACTACAACCAAAGCAACCATGGTATTTCCATACCTACTTACCTCCTTGAGTGAATTGAGGAAAAAAGAGAGAACTTCCAATTCAAAATTGATGAAAAAAATTCTTACTAAGTTGTTCTAGATAAGGAAACTTCTCATGTGCATCAAATTAAAAAAAAATGAATCTCTAGCACAAAATAAGGTTGAGAAATGAGCTAATCATAAGCCTAGAGAGCTTTACTACTCAATACCATCACAAAATGCATACTGGGCCCAATTGAAACACTCAAAATACTACCTACACTAGAAGAAGCTACACCTTCATCAGAAAGGAAAGTCACATAATCAATTTTGCACACCTATGGAACAATATGAAGCTAGCATACCATGGGATTCACTCAAGCTAATGTAAAATTCAATAGCACAAATATTTAAGTCATGAAATACTTATTTCAAAGAGTTACATTCCTCAAATTGTCTCTTATTTTTAAGATAATCTTAGAAATTTTTTATGGCACATGTTCTATAAAAATTAGACATGTGTCAAACTTATTCTTCCAATCTCAACTCACCAACATCACTCTCAAATGATCCACTTGAAGTGAATTGTGCACAAAAAAAAAACATATTGTACACCAAATAAGGAGGTTCCCATATGCATGTAGGTGATCAACCAGATCATAATATTCAAGTGTAATAAATTTACTAGGTACAACAATATATACTTCTACATTTTATCTTCATATATAAAGTTGTTCCTAATTTATCCTCATAAAAACTATCATCAACCACTTGAAAATTATAAATAGAAACAAAGGAAGGAAAAATATCAAATAAAAAGGAAAATCCTTCACCACTTGAACACTTTTGAGGAATATGAGCAAGACTCAAAGGGAAAAGGAAAGGTGGGTTCTCCCTTCAAGATTAAAATCAAAGGTGTTCAAGTAGAGGTTCAGGAAGAAAAGAAGAGAAATCCTATTGCCAAGA